>JAAVUI010000603.1:0-26770 GCA_014899075.1 Fusarium goolgardi
TATAACCTATTATAGGCACTTATCTCTAGCTTTTCTAGCTCTTCTTATAAGATAGCTTAAGTTGCAGCCTTAATTTTATAGGCCGGCTTGCTTAATATTATACAGGCTAAATGAAATTAGGCTATTAGAAAAGTCACTTTACACCTATTTTAGCTGTCAAGTGACTTTCTATAAACCGACCAATAAGGGGCTTCTTATAGGGCCGCCACAGTGGCAAGGTATTAAGAAGGGGCCCGATTTTATACATTTCCAACCCTTGCAACCTGTAGGTAGTCATGCCCGCGTTCGCATTATCACATCCCATCAGGGCCTTATATCCGGGCGAATTCCCTGCCCCGAGCCAGAATCCTTCGGTAAAGTGGGCCATCCGTCGTTCCCCGGAAACTAGCGTCTACATGGACCCTTGAACACAAAAGTGGCACTCGATGCTACCACGCAGTTGGGAGCTGGGACCAACAAACAGGCAAACAAGAGGGGCGGCGGGCGTTCCTCTTTTATTTCCTCTCTCGCCGCCTCATTCTGATCCCTAGTTATTGCTTTGAGTAAACTACCAAGATGACTACTGCTACTGCTGCAAAGACGGAAGACGCACCAACTGCGCAGACTGGCAGCGCCGAGGAGATGCTCGCCCCGACGCATTGGGAGGTAAACACCACTTTCAATCCTCGCCAAGGTTTTCTTCAATTGACTCAGCATAGAACACCACCGCCGACCCAGCCGAAGCCGAAGCCGACAACTCAGACATCGACTCATCGCTAGGCGACGACAATGCCAGTTCGACCGCGTCCATCAACTCGAGCATTCTTGAATACCGAACCATCAACGGCCGAACATACCATGCCGAGCGAGGCGATGCTCAGTACTGGGCGTCCAACGACGACCAGGCCTCTGAGGCTCTCGATATCATCCACCATACTTCATGCCTGATCATGGATGGCAAGCTCAACTTTGCGCCTGTCAAGGCCCCCAAGAAGGTGCTTGACGTTGGTACCGGTACAGGAATCTGGGCCATGGACTTTGGCGACGAGTTTCCTGAGGCCGAAGTCATCGGAACGGATATCTCCCCCATCCAGCCAAGGTAAACAAATGCACCACTGTGACAGCATTACAGTAGCTAATATGCTACAGCTGGGTTCCCCCAAATGTCAAGTTCGAGATTGAAGACTTCACGCTTGACTGGACATTTCCCAACAACTCGGCCGACTTCGTCCACATGCGTTTCCTCTATGGCAGCGTCCCTGATTGGTACGCCCTTTACGAGCGCGCGTTCCAAGTAACTAAGCCCGGAGGTTGGGTCGAATCCCACGAGGGTGACCCCATGGGCCTTAGCGACGATGATAGTGTCAAGCCTGGAAGCGCCATTGCCGAGTGGGGCAAGTTCTTCCACGAGGGTGGCAAGAAACTCGGTCGTGTCTTCTCGCCTCTTCCCGATAACCTGCAGGAGAAGGGCATGAAGGCCGCTGGTTTCGTAGACATTCAGTCCAAGACTATCAAGGTTCCCGTGGGAGACTGGCCTAAGGAGGATCGCCTCAAGGAGATTGGCCGATTTACCACGCTGAGCCTTCTATCTGATGTGGAGGGACACATTGCCTTTATGTCTACGCTGCTCGAGGGCTGGACGAAAGAACAGGTTGTGCTCTACTGCGCGCAGTTGAGAAAGGAGTTGAAGTCCAAGAAGCCAGCGCATGCTTATTACTTCCAGCGAATTGTCTGGGGACGTAAGCCTGCTGAGGGAGAGGTCACACTTGAGGCATAGACAAAATCATGATGTGATGATATATATATATATATATACACATATATATAGTTTGTTCATTAGACGTATAAGTGTATCAATACTTTTCCCCGGCCCAGCCGTTCCTGTTAACAATTTTGTTCAAAATATCCAACTTGTCTGTACTTCAAACCTTGGCCTCCTCTGACGGTGCAATATCGTACTCAATCTCTGTTCGAATGACGTATTTGGCTCCTTTTCTGACACCAGTTCCCTCGTGCAGCGTAGCGTTGATCTCGCCATGTGGGAAAATGGCTGCACCACCCATGATGGGACGGACTGGGTATGCGTTCAAAACTCCTTCGCGCGCAGCTGGCAGGAAGTATGTCGTTTCGCCGCCCTCGAAGTCTTGGTTCAGGTAGATTAAGAAAGTGAAGAGCGAGCTCTGCTTCTTCTCGGCGGGCGAGTTGTCGTATACGTATGTGTCGTCCTTGGTTATACCACTCGGGGGCCACGCGCCGTCAATGTGTGCTCGGTACTCTGCTCCTGGGACACTGTAGAGTGTTAGTTGTGCAGAAATATCTGGCTTTATAGACTATACTTACTAGCGATAGACTCGGAACCGGCGGTTGACTCCCCTAGCCAAGCGACCATTCATAGACGCCGGTACAAAGGGTTGGATGCGCGACCATAGTGTATCGTGAAACTTCTCATCCACGACCCAGTAAAAGTTGTGCGCTAGAATGCTGACATCTCCGTCCTCGCGCAGCGGTGCGTCAGGAACGAAGTTGACAGTTTCGCCAGCGGCGATGATAGCCTTACATTCCTCGGGATAGAGAACATGCGTAGCAACGCTGAGACCGTCCACAACTGGATGTGGGGTATAAGTAGTCGGTGGTGGCGTGGTAGACAGCGGAACGGCGTCGGGTGTGGAAGCATATAGGATGGCATCGTGGTGGTTAGGAGGCTTGCGCTCGGGGCCGGGGGTTTTCTCGATGATACGAAGGTTCTTCTTGAGAGAGTCCGGCGCTGAAGCAACGAGGGTGCCGTCGAGGACTGTAGCATATACTTGTTCTGTAGGTGTATCTGGTCTGAGGTCCCAAATCTCCTGCAGAGCAATTGATGATGGTTGTATAATGGCATTGGGGTTCCGGTCCTCGTGGCCACAGACTCTCAGGACGGCATCGATGACCTTGATCAGAGTCTCTTCCCTTTCAGAGCGTTTGACGAGACCTTGCTGGCCTGGCACAGTCGACAGGCCGCTGATGACATCAAGATCTCGTACCCATCGACATAGTGCGCCAAGCTTGGGCTGTTCACCCCGGATCTTCATCTCGGCAAGAAAAATTCTCGCTTCAGTATATTTCCGATCGGCCAGAGCTGCAGTGACCTGGGCCGTGAGGTTCGCGCCAGCAGCATTGTTGACGCCCGTGGTGCAAGCTTGTCGAAAGTCGTATACGGCGACTCGAAGGTCCTTGCAGAGCTTTGACTTTATCAAACCAGGATATTCGGCGAGGGATGTGAGGGTGTCAATGGTGATCTCGAGTTCTTCTTCGGAAACGACAGTGTGGAGGTTCTTTGGCTCAAAGGGTGTAGCGTTGCTGCCATCGGGGGGAGGGGTCGGTATCGTGGGAGACGTTATCTTTGCAAGCTTTCGAGGGTTTTCTGATTGGGCTTGTGCTTGAGCGTTTTGCTTGCGCTTCTTGGACTTTGTCTTTGACATTTTGGACGATTTGAAGATGGTCTGATCTATCAATGATGGTAGTGGGGATGGTAAATTTACGTGGGGTTGGATTCCGATTGACGATAACGAGCTTTGACTTGACCATTTTTCCAGTGGCAAAAACGGTCTGAAACGGCAGAATCAATGGATCCAGGATATTGCGGGGCCTTTGCCACTCACTGTAAGGTAGCTAGCTTCTGTACCTAGGTAGAAATGTTTACGATTAATTCAGCACGCGTTTACAGAGACGACGATTAAATCCAGATGATGCCTAAATACTTGTCGTCTTCTCTTTTCGCGCGATACAATGAGCCCCTCTCGACGCTGAGACTTGTTTCCACATGCTCAGTAGTACATTATGTAAGATGGATTGGTGAGCAATGACTCTGCGTGTGTTTTTTTACTTAACTCAATACTTAGTAACAAGAGGGTACCGACATCGGCGATTACTTGTGCATTTAAATATGTCCTCAAGCATTCGTAATTCTTACCAAGACTGATGGCGTGCGTAGTCACCTCTGGCTTGACCATTTTTACAATGAAACTCCACCAGAAAATAAGCTCAAGCACAGTTGCATCCCACCAAATCACACCCAAGACAGCGGTAAAGAACGGATATAGTATATAGATATAGATATACTTTCCATCCGAACTAACCAGAGACTAGTTATCTCCCATTGATCGGATCTCCATCTAGATTTCTAATCCCGAAACTCGCTTACAATTGCCGTTGTGGACACAAAGTCGAGGGAGCTCTTAGTCATTGGCTCGGAAGTACGGATATTCGGACTTATCACATATCCACCGAGTGCCATTTCTTATATAACTAGTACAAAGCTTAGCTACCATCCCTTTCGTCATTGCATGTCACGACACAAACGACTTTGTTATAGCTTTTCAAAATGATAATGGAAGCTGAAAAAGGTAAGGAAACAGTATGATCACTTAAGTACTTGACGACATGCTAACTCCTATAGAACAAGGCTTCGTGCCTGAATCTGAAAGAGATACCTCAGATAACAACACCCTGACAGGTCGAGATGAGGAAGAACTCTCCCGCTCAAAGACGTCAGCCTCAATAGCAGATTCGTTTTCTCTCACACGCGAAATCCTCTTCGTATCCATCATCTGCATGGCCCAGTTCATGACACAAGGCGCCCTCGGAAACTGTCTCAATCTCATCCATATCATCGGCGACTCATTCGGCCTCAGCAACCCAGCCGAGCTAAGCTGGCTTATCGCCGGCTACAGTCTCACAGTCGGAACCTTTATTCTCTTTGCAGGACGTCTTGGAGATATCTTTGGCTACAAGCGAATGTTCCTTATCGGATTCGTTTGGTTCGCTGTCTGGTCCATGATCTGCGGTCTTGCCAACTACTCCAACCATGTCCTTTTCATATTTGCAAGAGTGTTCCAGGGTATCGGACCAGCGCTGGTTATGCCAAATGGCCTTGCTATTCTAGGCGCTTCCTACAACCCCGGTGCGAAGAAGGCCATCGCCTTTTCCCTATTTGGCGCTTGTGCCCCTGGCGGCTGTGTTTTCTCTGCTGCCTTTGCTGGACTTTTCGTCCTTGGTGATCCCAGCTGGTGGCCCTGGGCGTTTTATTCTTTCGCCATTGGCCTAGCCTTTATTGCCGTTATGGCCTACTTGATCATTCCCGACCCACCGCATAAGCTTTCATCGGCCGACTTGTCGTGGGGAGAGATCCTCGGTCAACTGGATCTTCCCGGTGCCATGACTGGTATCACTGCCCTTGTACTCTTCAACTTTGCCTGGAACCAAGCTCCTATCGACGGCTGGGACAAGCCCTGGGTCATCGTCACCCTGATCTTCGGAGTTCTGATGGTTCCCGTCTTCTTTTACGTCGAGTTGCGCGTCGCTTCGCATCCCCTTATTCCGTTCGATGCTTTGACTAGTGATGTTGCCTACATCCTGGCCTGCATCGTCTGTGGCTGGGCGACATTTGGTATCTGGGTCTACTACACATGGCAGTTCTTCCAGCTGGTCCGAGGAGCCTCTCCTCTTCTCACAAGTGCTTGGATGAGTCCCGTGGCTATCTCCGGAGCTTGCGCTTCTATGACAACAGCTTGGCTTCTGCACGTTTCGCACCCTGCGTTGGTCATGTTGCTTGCTCTGGGCGCTTTCACCACGGGTACCATTCTTATGATGACTGCTCCCATTGAGCAATCTTACTGGTACCAATCTTTCTTCGGTCTCGTTGTCATGACATTCGGCATGGACATGTCCTTCCCCGCCGCGACATTGATTCTTTCCAACTCTGTCTCAAGAGAGCACCAGGGTATCGCAGCAAGTCTTGTTAGCACCATTGTCAACTACAGTATTAGTCTTGGCCTGGGCTTTGCTGCTACGGTCGAGGTCAACATCAACAAGGGCGGAGAGTCCCAGGCAGATTTACTCAAGGGATACCGTTCGGCGTTCTACATGGCGGTTGGATTCGCTGGATTAGGATTCGCCATTAGCATTGTTTATTTTGTCAAGAGCATGTGGAGGCAGAGGAAGGTCCAGCAATAACTGAAGGCGAGGAAAGCTGGCTTTGTGATTTGTTTAGCATGAATGAAAGTTTGTCGCATGATACCCAATGATAGACAATGATTATCAAGAAACATGTTCCACTATAACTACAGAGAAAGTTTGACCACCAGACAAGTCCAAATGAGATTAATTTGACGACGCCTAATGTTGTGCAGCACTTTATGAATCGGGTATCTTACAATTACAGATAGAAACCCACCTGTGGCAATTTGATAAGATTCGTCGGTCTCAAGTGGCCATTCTCCAAAGCTTCTTGTCTCATGGATTCGGTTGGACATTGTAGGAGAGGCTACTATGATCACATTATTCACATGTGTATGCACTGTCGCAATCATTACAATAATACTTTTAAACCTGTTTGATGCTCCTGAATTTCAATCGATCTATCCTTATCCCAGTACAAACCAGTTCTAGTCTTACCCTATCTGTCCTAAACCCGTCTATGCCATGGCCCAAAGAAACCACCACAACTCCACCACAATAGAAGCAATTTACAAGCTCAGTGAAGCAATTCGATCGAGAGTGTGATATTCAAGGGCCTGATCAACCTCCCAGGCAGGAAGGAATGTAGAGCCCAGACTCTTCTTTAACATCCCACCATTCGAACTCGCTTCGTTCAAGAATCATCTGTCGCCAGAGACTGCGACTTCATCGCGCGAAACCCGAGCAAAGCGCGAGCTGGGATTTAGAACCAGCTTGTCAATCTCGCCTTACATCCACTGAAATCCAGGGTCCCAAGAAGCATCAACAACAAACCGATGCCGTCTGTCACCGAAGTACTTGGAAGACTCCTCATACTTAGCCCGATAGGAGTTGGTGGCCAGACAGGAGATAGCATGGCAGAGCTTGAACCAACTGTGAGCTTCAAATTCGTCTCCGCGCGACGCGCTTGGCACGGTTTTAATCTGGTGCAGTATGTCTTCGACTGCTTCAACAAGGTTTCTTAGTGCTTGGAGCTCCGTGTTGTCAGTCCAGTTGGGGGTGTCTAACAGAGCCAGCTTGGCCCGGTACTCACGATCGATGCGTAAGTGGCCACTGAAAGATTCCGTTCCGTTAAAGATGTCCCGGTGAATACGTGTAACGATCCATTCCATGTTGGTTACAGCATAATGCATACCTCGTGGGAGGTCGGCACCAGATGATCTCCAGGCTGGGTTTTCAGCTACAAACTCTTGTTCCTCGTCTGTACGAGTGGAAAGGATGGCTTGAAGGAAAGATACTGGACATTGTGGCATCATGGCAATCTCAACTGCATTGTTAGGTCTTTTCAGTTCACCAGTCTGTTGGTCGGAGAGGAAGCGATCTTGATAAAGGTCAATGACAGCACCTTTGGTACACATCATCTCGATCATCTCGCATGTGAGCCTTACTCCATACTTTTGGATAGTAGGACCTGTTGTTTGCCATTTCAGCATCTCCGTCAGATGGTCGATTGGGGGTCGAGTTCGACCGGGCTCAGTTAGATGACTTCTCGTCATTGGCCCCAGATCCGAAGCTGAGGGGCTGTGTACGCTGTCTTGAAGCTGGATGAACCACTTAAAGATGGCAACAATTCTATCCCGGTCGTCAAGGAGGGTCTTTCCCTCATAGATCGCCTCCAGGAATCTGACAAAGCCAGTCTGTTGACCATCTGTGATATCCCGGTTCTCCAGAGAGACCATGACATGGCTGGGCTCAAAGCCAAGCTTTACATAGCCGTCAATAAGCATGGGGCATCCCAACTTGCAATCCATAATGAGTTTGACAACGTCGGCTCCTGTTCGAGGTACACTGAGAGTGACAGTCCGGCCACTCGGATAGCCGGAACTCGGGAAGTGATGATCGTGCTCTTGTCCAGAAACGTGGCATAGAAACTTTTCCAAGAAACTCTTGTCGGCGAGATAAATCGCGATGTTGATCTGATCCTCAGAAAGTGGTTGGCTGTGAGAGGGTTCCATAGCTGCGAGATCGAATTGGTGATTTCGGTTGCAGTTGATTTGTGTTTGTTAGAGTAAAAGCTGAAGTGATACCGTTAACATCTGTGCTAATTTAGGACTGCATCGATTGACGAGGAAATATGTATATTTTATACCTGTGGTGAGTACATGTTCCTGCCACCGATATGAAGTAGAATGTTTGTGAGTTAATGTCGTTGTTCGCTGTCATGTCTTTCGTTCAATGTCCATGTTCCAGTATTAGTCACAGAACTTGAGCACATCCCAATGCCAACAACACCTTGTTTACAATTCCTCCGAAAGACCTTGTTCAGAGATGCATGCATTTTTGACCACTGTAATAATACTTCATTATTCATAACGCTAACAATTTATCCCAATACCTCATCACTCGCCTACCTATGCATCTAGTAGAATACCAAGCATCGAACCTCAATGCTCTGTCGTCCAGGAGCATCTTCCGGCGTGTTAGGGTCCACAAACGCAGTATGGGGCGTGTATCCAGCAATACCATGCTGCCCACCCTCATGAACCTCACTCTTGGAGTCGAAGCACTTGATCAGCATAACCTCCTCAGGTCTCATATCCTTGGCGTAGTAGAGTTTGTGCTCATCGTTTGCCGCGACAGAATATGTCTCGCCCTTGACGGTGTAGCCCTCTGTGGACTTCAAGGTCGCCTCATCGGGCAAAACCTCCTTTCCGCGATCATCGTCATCGTTGTCATTACGGTTAGGGTACAGGAGGTCGACCTTGATCATGTCCTCTGGCTTGGTGCTTCGGTAGTCAATCACAGCGAGAGGGAAGTCCGAAGCAGGGTGGCCAATGGGCCGCCAGACGTTGATGATTTGGTAGCGGCCCTTGAGAAGCTCTTCTGCCTCGGATGGGTCGGTGTGCCGTCGAACACGGGCTTCAGCCGCGCCGGGCGTTTGGTCAACGTGGACTTGTTGCACAGGCTGTCTGGGACTGGTCTTTTCACGCCTGCGAATGGTGTGATCAAAAATCACGATCTTCTTAATAGCCGGGATTTTCTCCTTCAGGAGTGCCTCGACCTCGGCGTAGTAACCGTTTCTCACCGCCGCATCATCAGTGAACTCGGTTTCCTTGGCGGGAGACTTGAAAACGTCGAAGCCAGAGAGATCAACATCGAAAGCTTTGAGACTGGCTGCACTGCGAATGTCGACGACTTCGCGCTTGATGAGCTTGCGCTGGAAGGAAGTTTGGTCGACGTCGACCTTGGCCCAGGGCTTGACTCTGTTGCCGCTGGCATCGACGCTTGATGTCGGGTCAATGTAGTGAAAGACTCCAGTAGTCATTTTGGTAGTTGTGAAGTGGAAAGGTCTAGGTTGGGCGGGGTTAACGAAGAGTGGTTTGAGAAGTGGTCTTGATCTGACGAGTCGTGACATATAAGGCAAATGCAAATGCAAGTCTTGGAGTAGCAACTGGAAAGTCAAAGAAATGCAGGATGGGGCTAGCTTCTTATTGTATTCAGATGCCCCGAGAATTGACTGACTACTTATGTAGACTACTCGGCTTGTTGCGTAACAATGCCGTACGCTTTCGTTTATCCCACCATCATTCATTTGTCAGAAGCCCACAATTTGTCGGCTCGGAATTGTGGCAATGACGTCTGCGGGGTAGAAAAGTGTGCTCTAACACTAACAGATAAGACGGCTTAACAGTGACGATAAAGCAATCGGCGATACTACAGTAACCGACACAAACTATCACTATCTTCCGATGGCGCCATTCTTGTCAACGTTGTATATCCGTAATCATCATGGATCCATATTATGAACTACTTGTGAAAAGTGAGTTGAATGTGTAAGCTTTGGGTTCATTAATTACATAAGATCCTTTCTCATATCGGATATCTCAACTGGTACGCCTCGCTAGCTGTCAATAAACAGCAAACTATAGTTACAAATTCCAAAAAGATTTTCCCCCTCCACCATAGATGTCATTGTTGATACTGTCGCAGATATCATCATAGATCAACAAACCTTTGTTTCAGTCTTTGCCCAAGGAATAGTACCAACAATCCTCTCAGGGCCCTCGATACACGCCAACCTTGGCGACTGAGCCATCTTTGGTGCGCCCATTCCAACCAGAACGTTCTGCACCTTCTCAATACCCATGACATACTTGTCGATGAACTTGAACACGCCAGACTGCCACGTCGCATTGGCAGTCGCGTTACCCGAAGTGCGGCATGCCTCTACGACAGGTGCCATTCGCGAATCTTGGTACGCTTGAAAAGCAGAGGCGAGTTGCGCCTGTGTGGGAGAGGGCGTTTCCTGGCGAAGAGCGTAGAGTTGGTTGACCAGAGCGACAACGTCAATCAACCCGTTGTTGCAGCCTGCACCGAGACTGGGAGTGAACTTGTGCGCTGAGTCGCCTGCGAGAACAACGCGGCCACCCCAGCTCCAGTGGTTCACGACACCTTCTTCGAGACTGACGAGTCCAGATTGCGTGCGGGCGTTGAAGGCATCTTTGAGAGTAAGCTTGCCTCCAGGTGCAAGAGGGATGTGTCCCCATCTCTCAACAAGAGCAGCCTGATCAGCCTCGGTGTATCTCACACGATCTCGCGTAGGCGTATCCAACTTCTCATAGAGTCCCATGACTGCAGAATCTTCACCGGCAAAGAGCTGTGTCGCAGCACCAGGTCCGTGAGTTTCGCAAGTGACACCAGCGTTGATGTCTGCAAACTTGGTCGGCATGCGCAGCCACAGAGCTCGGAAGGTGGTGAGGAAAGGCTTCTCTTCGTTGACCTGGTCGGAGTTGTCGTTGAGAGCGAGATCGCGCATCTTTTCGCGGACGTAGCTGTGGGCACCGTCTGTTCCGATGACGATGGAGCCTTGGTAGGAGGTTCCATCGATGCACGAGACTTGGACACCAGTGGCGTTGGGGATGATGTCGGAGACCTTCTTGTTGGTGAGGATCTTTTCCTTTGTAGAAGATGGCAGTGATTCGTAAAGGACCTTTGTGAGGTCATGGCGGCTGACTACACGGGGGAAAGTTCCCAGGCTGAATAAGTTAGCTGAGCACCAGGTAAGACAAGAGATGAAGCTTACAGCTTGTTGAAAAGGATGAACCAGTACGCATCGCCGATATCGCGGCCTTGATGGTCTTGGCGCTTGATAAGGCCGAGAGTAGAGCTGACTTTCTCAAGAGAGTCTCCGAGGCCGAGCTGGTCGAGTGCACGAATACCCATAGGATTGAGCACGATGTTGGAGCCAGCGTCGATGACAGGGCTTGAGCGGCGTTCGAGGAGAACAAAGTCGATGTTGGCGCGTGAAAGGGCGTGGGCAGCTGAGAGTCCCACAGGGCCGCCTCCGACGACGATGGCTTTGAAGCCTTGGGTAGGCATGTTGGAATAATGGATGTTGGAGTGATTTCGATGTTGCAGTGTAAAGATGAAGCGTGGATGGATGTGAGGTTGGGGGTTAGAGATGGGTGGGAGTTTGGATGTTGATATAGATATTTCTTGGTGGTGAATAGTGATGGAAACCAGTGATATAAATATTGTTATTTTGTTAATCGCTTTCGCATTCGCATCTTATTACATTGCTGGAATTTGTCTTGATTATTCGACGCTAGCGAGGGATGAGCGTCAGATCAGTGTCTTCGCACTCGCATACGAAAAGAATGCCCAATCGGGTTAAGTGTTGGATAGCTCGGGGATTCCTTTGCTTCATAGGGGAGATCGTGATAAGCTGGCATTAGATTGATGGGTCAGTAACAATGGAGTTTACTCAGAATCGATTCGTCTTGCATGGTTTCTGTTTCAACTGTTGTTGCTCTATTGTCTGTTGGCACAATAGGTGAACAATAACGGACGATACTGCAATACTTGGAACAGTGCTAGGATAAGAACAATAACCATGAGTGCGCCTGTTAGGTCACTTCAGTGATACGCCTGCAGGTAGCGATGAATGCCTGTAATATAGACTGATTAGATTGCATCCTTCAATATCACATTCACAGCCTGAACAAGCATCATTCCGATAGTGCCGATGCCTTTTACAGCCATCGACAGCCCCAGCCCTATGACGCACACCATTATGGACTAACATCCCTGCATCTTCAGGGATTTCAACCACTGAAAGGATGCCAAGTTACCGGCCAATGTTATCAAGAATACTGAGTCTGACACTTTGGCGGTCCCTAGAGCTGCACGTATATCCGTTTTAGCTTACTCGCACTTACGCGATGCATCCATTCCTTCACAAAGATTGTGATGACAACTATCCAAATGAGCCCTGCATAGGTGCTGGATCATCAAAATCGCTAAGAATGTCATGATATCCGTTGTCAAATGGCTGGCACCGTATAAATTGTCTGTTGTAACGGAGCTCGCCTTGGAACCTCTCCCGTTGGTCAGCTCGAGAATGGTTTTAGTAGACCTGCTGAAAACAAAAGATGAAGAATCCTGATATTTGGAAAAGCTGGTTGGCCTGCTCCTTGGTGCTTCATCTTTGTTCTTGAATGGCGAGAGACTTCACAACTCTCAGTCGCACCCGCACTCTGCGCGTCAGTCATGTTCCCCAATAGAACTTGCTAATTTAGATGTGATAACTTTAAAGTCTTTTAGATACGGATGAAAAGGTGCGTATATCAGATATTGGTCGATCAGAAGTTCAGTCGTGCTTAGTAATACATTTCTTATCATCACGAACCCAAACCTCTAGCCCCTCATTTCTCATCTTCATTCAGACATACCATTACTCGCTTCAACCATTATTCTGAGGCAAAAACATTTCAAGATGCCCCCTCCTCCATTGAACATATCTCCTCCACTACTCAACTCGGCAACGCCTTGGGCAACCGACCTGGACGACCTTTTAGCAATCGCCTCATCCCCATCAACAGGCGCTATCACGACCCGGACATCACTTATCAACGGCTTTGACCATCAACATGAGCAGCATCAATATCTGTTCTTTAATCCGTCTTCAGCGACCCCAAGTGAAGGCACCTCATCTAACCAAACTCCACCCAAGAACCATACAGTCGAGGCTACGTCCAGCTTGAATAACTTGGGTTACAGTCCCATCCCGCTGGATGGATACCTTGTTTTCTTGATCGAGATATCTCGGAGGCTTCCTCACCTCCAAAAGACGTTTCTAATCAGTGTTACCGGATCACCCGAGGATATTCAAGAAAGCTACAAAAGGATTGAATCTGCTTCAAAGGATCTTCCCTTTTCTTTAGCAATGGAAGTGAACCTGAGCTGTCCCAACATTCCTGGTGCGCCACCCCTAGCTTACGATGGTCCTTCTCTGCAAAAGTATCTCGCTCTACTTCCCCGTCATCCTTCGCTGCCTATAGGAATCAAAACACCTCCATATACACACCATGGACAGTTTGCAACTCTGATCAAAACCCTACAGAATGCGGCATCGTCTATTAGCTTCATAACCGCCACAAATACACTTGGCTCCTGTCTAATTCTCCAAGACAATGACAACGTTGATATGAGCCCTCAACTACCTGGCACAGGTGTGGGTGGTATGGCAGGGCCATCTCTTCATCCACTTGCGCTTGGCAATGTATCCACTTTGAGAAAGATGTTGGATCAGGTGCCTGAGTTGAGTCATGTACAGATCATCGGCGTTGGTGGAGTACGCGATGGAGACGGTTACCGAAGGATGAGAACGGTTGGGGCTTATGCTGTGGCGGTGGGTACAGGTCTGGGGAAGCAGGGACCTGGCGTCTTTGAGAGGATTGAGGGTGATCTGAATGTCACTGCATCGAAGCTGTGACTGGTTGCTTTTCAAAGTCACCCGATCAAGGAGAGATCAACATTGAATATCATTTCACAAGTTAGGACTATTAAGGAAGCACTTTCAATGGTTTGAACTATTCAACGCTTGCATTATACAAATCTAAATCTAAGAATACCAACATCTATATTCATCCTCCTCTATAAAACTCTCAAGTAGAGTTGGAGTTGTCGGCGCAAGACCAAGCAGCAGATCCACCGCTGATTTTGTAAGAGTCAATGATGCCCTCAATGGCTCCGTAGGTACCGCCGATCATGAGGAAGGTACCGAGAATGATAACGAAACCGCACCAGCCAACCATCATGGTCCAGCGGGTGGTACGCTGAGACTTGTCCTTACCCTCAGCCCAGTGGTCGTAGAGCCAGAGGCAGCCGAAGAGCTGCATGCACTGCAGGGTTCCGAGAAGGGCACCGACGAGGGAGACGAGGCCGCCGAAGACGGGGATACCACTGGCAATGACATAGGCGATGAGAGCCATACCGAAGGTGCAGCTCAGCCAGACAGCCCAGTGGGTGAATGTGTTGGCACTAAGATGCTTGGAGCCACGGAGGATGCGGACAAAAGCGTACTTGGCAGGAACCTATTCCAGCTTGTTAGATACGTACTGATAGCAAATTTGATGATTCAACTTACGTGAGTATAGAGAGTAGCAGAGACGATTAGACCGGGAAGAGCCAGACCGTAGCTGATCTTCTTGATGGTCTTACCCGCGGAACCCAGAGCAGGGGATGCGACATAGGTACCGCAGTAGTAGTATACAACGATACCGACAACAATGTAGACAATGGTGACAACACTCTGGCAAAGGATAAGAGCCTTCTTGTAGTGCTTGGGCTCACGCATCTCGGCAGCGATGGGGAAGAAGACGGGGGTACCACAGTAGGCGAAAATGAAAGCGGCGATAGCAGACATGGCTTGGGCGAAGGTAGGGGTGTTGAACAGCTTGTAGTCGGATTTCCAGACGCCATCCTTGGGGGCGAGGTCGGGGCGGTCCTGGATACCAACGGCAACGGTGACGACGAAGACTGGGTTATGTTAGATATGCTTGGCTGTGATATACAGAGAATGACTTACTGGAGGTAACAAGAGTCACGAGACCAACCCAGGCGAGCCAAGAAACACGGTCCAGAGTTCGGATAGAAGCAGTAAGGAAGGCGACGACCATGGCAACAGCGACAAAGACAGCAGTGCAAGTTCCGTGCATGGACAGACTGTTGAGCGCGATGGAGATACTCAGCATAGCAGAACCGGCGATACAGATGGTGAGGAGCGAGTAGGAGATACCGTAGAACTCCTTGCCGACACGGCCAAAGACGAGACCAGCGGCATCATCGATACCGTAGACTTCAGGGTGACGCTGCTTGAACTTGCCGACGACAAGATCGGACCAGGTGGTGATGACGGCGATGACCAACATGCAGATGATACCGGGGATGAGACCAAGGGCGTCGAAGGAGGCGGGGATGGACAGGACTCCGAGACCGATCTGGGACTTCATCATGAGGACTGATGTTCCGAGCCAGCCAACCTGTGCATGTTAGTTTCTCTGCATGGACACGATATGGAATTGTTGTGGATGGCATACATTACGGTAGTTAGGGCCATCTTCTGTGATGGTTCCAAAGACAGCATCGTTGGTGACAGCGTTATCCTCGCCAGAATGGTGCTTGGTAGGCTCAGCGGCCTGGTTCTCCGAGTCGTAGTGGCTCATGTTGTGCAAAGGTGATGAAGATGAGATGCAGAGACAAGGAGAAGAAGACTGGAGTAATGAATCTCATTCCTAGGGCATGGTTATATATATACGTAAACACCGAGATCTAGCCCATTCGCATCTGGGGTAGTCTAGTGTTAGTGCCGTGTCTCTGTCTCTTTTTTTTTGCCCACTTGATAATAGTACAGATACTACATACGTAAAAGAGTTTGGTTTGACGATCTTTGCCCCCATAACCCAAACTGACTCGCATCTCCGTTTATGGATCCTTGGGAACGAGGGAGTGGGTACAAGGTGCAAGAGATAGAGCCCAGAGTCGAGAAGTTCGGTTCGGTACAGGGCCCCATGGGGGGGCAGTAAAGCTCGCATTCAAAGAGACAAAAGCATTGTTTACTGGGCGGGCCGAGTTTACAGCTTATCTTAGACGGGGTCCCCTTGACCTTGACCATGTTTGTCTGTATGTATGGTAAAACGGGTCTTATCGTGGTTCGACTTGCTAGTCCATCATGAGGATGAGCCGTGGAATGCCGCCAGCAATCAAAAAAATTCTGCAGAGTTTGTCGGAACTTTACTCGATCAGGCTTGGCACAATTCCCGCTTCAGGCTTAGAAGCGTTCCCTCGGCGGATCTACTCCAACTCAGCTGGCGGCTATTCTCGCTCCAAAAAGTTCAAGACTCTTCACTCCAAATTTCTTGGCGATGCTAATAAAGCTTAGTTTACAGAGTAAACTTGCCCAAACTCCCAAGAACGATTCCTCCTGGAGGCAACGATATCAGAATCTCGGGGCCCCGGGTATCAAGGGGAGTTTTCAGTACGTAAAACGAACAAGGGGCGTCGTGTCATGTTGGGCAAAAGTCTGGAGAGTTGGTAAGTCGGTAACGTCTGATGACTTTTCCCCAACTTTTGAGAGTGCGGAGAAATTACCAGTTTACTCCAACTTGACGCCATATCCGCTCTTGGAGCTGGGTTATTTGCGCGCGCTCTGCAGCTCGGCCTCGGAGGAGGTAGAGAACCAGACATGGTACAGAACGGCAGTTGACGCCGTCTCCACTCGATTCCACGGTCGGCCCGAGTCTATAAGGATTGTGATGGTGAACCGCAGAAAGGATTATCACCATTATCAGTATCGTTATCACCATGTTATCTTCGAACAGTCAGTCGATGCAGTAAAGCCCACTGAATGAGATCACAACGTGTTTATCTCCCGAACCCTGATTCTCGTCCACAAAAGCTTTGAACATGTCTCTACGGAGTACATACCACATGTATGCTCAGTCGCTACCTTGCTGGTGGAGCAGGGCGGACAAAGTGGAAATCACGGTGCATGCACTTCTAGACTCAACGGCGGCGCCCTCCTTGAGGCCAGGGATCTCTGACTGAACCTTGAGACTTTGTACGTAAAAGAAACCTCGAGAAACATAATAACGTTGACCACATGTTTTTTTCTTGGCAAAGCATCACGATAAAGGGCCCCCATGGGGAAGAAATGGAGCGTGTCTCCATAGCATCATAGCCTTGCTTGTGACATGTCGCGATGTGAATGACGACAAGAAGCTGGAGATGAATCTTTCCTTGCAAAAGTCGAAAGCTACTAACCGTGTACAGAATAAGCTTGTAAATAAGAAAAGGGGAAAAAGGCGCGTCAAAGGTCAAGGAAGGAAGCTAAAAGGATCTGCTCACCCGAAGCCGAAGCAAGACTTATTAGCTGGCATTGCTTGCTACGGTACTCTGTACGGAGTACAAGACAGTACAGTGCCGGTACTCCAATTTCGGGGAGTTTTATTGCCCTCAGCCCCTTCGACCTGCCCAACATAGTCAAGGGGAAGTACAGGAAATAATCACTCACACATCAGACACGAAGGAAAAGAACAAACCAACACAACCACATGCACATGCACATCTCACTCAGTCACTAATTCTATCGCCTGATACTTACTCACATCGGTCGGTCTTACCGGTGTACTGAATGCACGCGCCACATCGTGTGTGCAACCTCTGGTCCGCGGCTACGTACCACACACATTGTAATCCCTGTACTCATTTTACTGTCACTGTATGCAGACTCTTTCTTAGCGGGATCAAATTTTCCCAAGAACTTTTAATCAACACGCTAGTTATGCAACGCAAATTCTTCTAGAAGGTCTGGAACGCATTACTATTGGTTAAACTGGATTTTTTTTTCTTTCTCCTTACTTATTACTTCGGGAAGATGCCGTGTGTGTTTTGTAACGGGAATGACGGATGAAGGGAAAAGACAACATTCGTCCTGCTCTTCCGCGTCATCTACGCTCGTACCAATATTATCGGTGATGAGGACTATTACTACCCTACAGACACGTGGAAAGATCAGCGCCCAATATTCCCTTCTTCAGCTGGTACTGCTGTTGTTTGTGACTTGACTTTCGCTACGCGTCGGCTTTAGCGAACCCTCGGCAGATACCGTCTTCATTTCATTCCGGAATGCTCTGCTCTGCGCTGCTGAGTAGTCCTTTCATCGCGATGCAACACTGCGATAGGCATTTCTCTCCATGGGCCAACGGAAATAAAATCCAAAGCTGAAAATGACTTCCATAGTAATACCCACCAGTAAGACAAACACACTGACCACAAGGCTGATACAGCTAATTCCTTAGTCCAAACTGCATGGTATTATGGACGGGGATACTCAAAAGAGTATCCGTAATTGCCTAGAACTGTCCACTCGTCTATTTCTCAGCGACTGTGCAGCACCAAGACATGCAGCACAGCACACAGACTGTGGGGATGGAAACTAGAAAACAAAAGCAAAGACCAACAACATTGGTAATCACGAGGAAAAGATATCGAAGCGAGTTGGAATCTAGACCATTGTTGGTAGTTTTTGTATCCATCTTTCAGATATGCTAAAGCAAATGGGCCGATTTCCATCTTCTCCACCCACGCTCGTCCCTTGGGCCGGGCTACCCTATCAATCAACCCTTTTCTTTGAGATAGACGAGAGAGACGACAATGACAGTATCCAGTGGGCAGCAGGAACGTTAGCCTCTGGGATTGAGGGTATAAAAATAAACACCCCAAGAAGTCTGACCTAAGTAGCATAAACTGACCTAATAATTTTGTCTCTTATGCTCCTAACGGCCAACTTTTCTGATACCCCGATGAGTATGTCAGTCGTTGGGATATATTACCAGAATATTCTCACTGTAGGACGACCTGAAACAGCGTAAATGCTCTCAAAGCCGTAAAGGCAGTCTCGTTTGTTTGCTTTGTACTTGTCATAGGAGGGTCGAATGCTCAGCGAAGTCACATATATAGTAACGAGAGTGTCGGGAATATGACGTGCAGGATATCAAAGATGAAACATGAGCCCATGGGAACTACAAGCGAATAGCTCATTTCATTAGCCAAGATCGTTTCCACCTGTCGATCACAAATGGCCATAACATATTGTTCAAACAACAATCTGTATCTTCCTACCCTGAACCTTGCCGCAGGAAAAAGTCATCAACACTTGACATCTGTTCAAACCGGTAAGATCTAAGTTGTTCCTCATAACGAGAGTAGATCGAAATCCCTTGGAAAATTGGGGGTAGATACGCCATTCATTCGATGGCATTCTTGTAAAGTTGGTCATCACTGGTTATGACGTCAGGCATCTTTGTAAATCGCTAAACCTGCTAAACTGAAGCCATCAAGTCCATGATTTTCTTCAAGAAACAATCATTGTCGGCTACTACCCAGACAACTAACAGACAACAATAATGGTGAACGATTTAAAGAACCCACATGTTAAGCCGGTGCCAAAGGGCCATCGATGGATCCTCTTCGTCTCGGGTCCTACGGCATCGGGCAAGTCATCAGTCGCCAAGTATCTGGCAGATGAGCTCAACCTCAAGTTTGTCGAGGGAGACGATGTACGTTTCATACAGAATTTCGAAGAACAAGATACTGACTATGGGGAAATAGTTCCATCCCAAATCAAACGTTGACAAGATGAGCCACGGCGAACCTCTAACAGACGAAGACCGCTATGGATGGCTCCAGGCGCTTCACGAGCATGCTGTTCATCATCCAAAAGGCCCAGGTACCGATCATCTTGTCGTGACCTGCTCAGCACTGAAGCGACAGTATCGCGACCTTCTTCGCCAGGGATCCGAGGACGCAGGTGATCTGCGTGTGCACTTCTTACATCTCGATGCGCCTGAGGAGGTCCTCACACAGCGTGCTGCCGCAAGGAAGGGGCATTTTGCAGGACCTGCGCTTGTTCATAGTCAGTTTGAGGCGCTAGAGGGGCCAGAAAAGGACGAGAGCGATGTTTTGACTGTCAGCGTGGATCAGACAGTTGATGAAGTCCAGAAGGAAGCGTTGAGGAGGGTTAGAGAGTTGTTGGATGAGGATACTGAGTGATAAAACAGTGTTTAGTGTGACGATGAGATGGTAGGAGGATATAACCGTGAACGGCTTGCAGAGTGACACCTTGCTTGAGGAGACTAGTTACTGAATGATGGAGTCCTGGCTTGGAATCATTTCTAGATCCATTTGATACAAGAGACATTCAGATATCCTACTTCCCCACCAAAATGGATACAGCTGTTTGTTGCCAGTGACAAGTGACAGCGCACACCGGCTCAGTGACCAGCTCATCTAGACGACGATTGGATGCAACATATCAGTTTCGTACTCTGTACTCAACAGGAAGAGGAACAAAATGACATATGCAATCTACTCTCCAAAATTAAGCCATAGTGCCAAAAAAAATATGCCAAGGCCAGCAGCTAGAGTCGGCAAAAACATACAACAGCGGGGATTCGCTGGTCGTCACCGACCCAACTACTAATCCGCCGGTTAGTGGCTTGACTATGGGAGAGCGGACGGGATCCCGTATTTTCCACTACCTTTGGTCGTATGTACAAGAATTGATGAAACCATGGACTATATCCATGACTTACAGTAACCTGTCAGACCTATTTCTTTGGACATCGATGGCACTGACCTCACCCTGTACATCTTGATGTGTAAATCTTTGGTCGATTCTTGAGGATATGTATTATTACAGTGTATTTTGAACCGGATAGTTCTGCTTGTGATATTATTAATGAATCATTCGTTCTTACTTGATGGATTTTTTTTTAGATGTACAAGACAAATCATCGTTGTTTTCCTGCAACTCATCACGAGTCTTTCAGTTGTACAAGCAAATAGCATGTCTTGTCACACCAATACCAACTCTTGCGCACTGCCTAAAATCGCACATCGTACAAGATGATTTACTAGAATTAATCTGCATCTCTCCATACGTCCACCATCCATTTCCTTGTGTTCATTCACTGGATACTTCTTCTTTACGTTGATTGCCTATTCTTCTGTCCATACATACCCTCCCTAGGCTACACGCAAACTTGTTGATGCTCATTCAAACATGCTCCACCAAATAGTGATCAAACGCCAAGGACAAAGACATGCCGCTCGATGCGTAGATACTCAGTCTTGATCCATCCTTTGCAATGTTTCCATGGCGATAAGAAGGTTCTTCAGTTACCAGCCTCATTTTGGTTGAAAATTCCTTCCTCACTATCATGTCATGCCTGTTGATTCAATTCGTCACAAGCCCATTCCATCCTCGGTGCTAGTGGTCCAGGAACCGAAATTACAGTGGACAAAAAAGAGTGGCTGGGCTAGGCTGGGACCTGAGATCAGAGTTTTCACAGCAGCCTCAGGCTCAAAGAAACAGACTTCCAGTGACCCACAACAAACCTCTATAAAAATCCCGTTTCCCGCCGGCCATTTGGACTTTTCTTCTTTTCTTCTTCATGTCGACAATACTTCAGAGAATCATTTCTATAGTATTCGACCTTCTCTTGGTTCCCTAAAAGAGCCACAGATCCCACCCTGGTTGATGAGTGTATATCCTCGACACCCTAGAGTGAATACCTTGGTTCTCTCGCCCTGTCCGCAAGGATGGCGGTAACTGCCTTGTGCAGATGCTGTATAGAGAGTTTCTTTCCTCTTGATGATCTCGACCCCAGCCGTGGTCTGCCTTCGGGCGCATAGTTGGGGTGGGTGTTGATGGACGTCTGACAGGCGTGTTTCTTTTTTCTCTTTTTCGTTGCTTTCTGGGGCTTGCCTTGGGGGTGAGGAAGACGATAGATAGAGAGCTGCGATGGTTTCGATATCGCAGCTTCTGGCATCTTGATGTTTAATGATAGTGACTGTACCCTTGACTCACTCTGAGATCTGCCATCTTACTCCGTGGCTTATTTCTATTTTTGTTCAAGGAAGAGGAATGAAGCCCAATACTCACCGCGATATACTAGCTTTAAGCTCTTGTGGATATAGCGGTCCATCATCACCGGCTACATACTTGATTCTTGAAACCAATTTGTAAAATAAGACTTCCATGTAAACTCTGATCTGTCAGGCGGCTCAGATGATCAATTTGACGACTGAATGCCTATGGGTTTGCATCCTTCACTGATGTTTTCTCCGTCTGCAATGCCCGTCTTTGATTGGGTTGGCTCTAATCTCAGCGAGGTTCTTTGTTACCATCAGGCATGCTTCATTCGCGAACACCAGGTCATGTTGTCTGATGCCAACATGCGTTCCTGTCTCATTGCATATGAATGTGGGACAGACAGTGGAGTGTGATATAGAAGAGTCTCAAGTTCACAACAAATGTTCAGGTCTACCTACCGTTTACTCCGTAGTGATGTTGCGATTGCCAAACAAGGAACTTGTAGACTGCTATGCAGTTCGTTTTAGCGCACAGTGTGCTAATCGCGCGCGTGAACAGGCCTCAGAAAAGCTGGCTGCTCGAGGTGTAGGAGCCAAAGGTAGTAAAGCAGCTTATGCGATTTAGACCATAGCTTTAGCCAATTTATCTTTGTACTCCAAAGCTCAGAGGTCATTTTTTCTGCTACCCACTAGACAGGGCGACCGCGAGTAACAGCAAACAACTTGTATTCATGTGTAAGAGCCCGTTTCAGTCTTCTCTAATCTTTAAACGAGCCATGCTATTATATCTCATCGAAATGTCACAAACTCGCATCAACTTCTCACTAACTAGATACAAATCAATCTAGCAACCATGTGTCACAAGAAGATCAAATCATGCGTGGCCTAGTTACAGGTTCAGAGGATGGTGTCTCAAGAAGGTTTCTCTCACAGACAGTTATAAAATTGGACAGTAGATGTTGTCATCACGAAGACTTTTTGCATACTTGTTTCACACAATACACGCTTCGTCGTAGAACAGCTTGGCTCCCCACCGGCATCACTCATATCTCGAAAGATCATCCATAATACCGGGGTACTTATCATTATCTTTCGATATAGTGTAGGGCATGGTCCTGATGTCAAATCTTGACGTCCGATTGACATACACAAAGGCATATCAAGCCGGAATAAAGAGAAAAGTATCGTTCATTTGATGGATGTTGTCTGGTTCGTGGCTTGTAGTTGTTCGTGCGTGCACGGTTGAGAACAACTCGGTTGTCGTAGTCGAACATTGTCTTTATTCTCGAACACTTCTACCGACTCTTTGCTAATAACAGCCCGTGCGGTTACAAAGTTGTTATTTGAAGCAACAAAGAAAACAACATGAGCGTCAAAGCAGACAAGAATAGTAAAAAGATAAAATGCACATGTATATATTCCAGAATAATATCCCTGATATTGCGTTCTCGTCATCAACTCCATACCCACTTCATGCCAACAGTATAAGACAAAGCAAACACCAGCAACGATGTGCACCATCCCCGACGTTACAGATTCGTGTGGCCTATGCGACTTCACGGTCGAATATCCATTGGGACATTTCCTACCAAATGAGAAAGACAGATGCGGGAACTTTTATAGAGGAGAAGATTGCGAGACGAAAGGCATTCGAGAAGTCGAACGTCGCAACTGGCTCTGCCACAAATGCAGCAGAGATCCCAGCAAAAAGATTCTCCCACATAGAACTTATTCGAGGAGATGATCTACTATGAATGGAGACTGACCTAAATACCGGTCGATTGAGATATCTCCCAAGTCAATGGTTAATTTTTGTCATCATCCCCTGACACTGCGGAATCAACTGTTGACCTATAAACAATACCCATTCAATATACAAGTACTGCTAGTTCAAGTCCACCGGGTCTTTTTGAGAAACATGAATGCACTATGCTTACTTAAGCCTACCGTCAGACGGTATCTCGATTCGCATGCCTCTTGGCTTTCCCCATGCGTATCACTGGTCCCTGTTGGACGATGATAGGGCTGGCCCTTGTCAACGATAGGTACCACTCGGGACCCTGAATTATCGTCAGGATCCATTGATTGGGCTCAGTGCAACCAGTGAAACAAACGAATCGTGTGGGCTAATCTAGTGCTGACTTATGCAATCAATCCATGTACAACGATATCGTCAATCTATCAAGCCAACTCTTGTGGCCAAGTTCCCTCCCATGCGTCGTCTAAAGCGACATGAAAGGTAGAGTGAGATCCGTTCCCGATGAAACAATAACTGTGTTCTGCCCAATCACTACTCGTTGCCTAGCCGGGAGTAGTGATGAATCTGACAGCGGTAATTACGTTGGCATCTGCGCCGCAAGCTAAGCACTCAGCCCTGCCCCACCACTATGGAGATGTCCGCGGACGAGTCCGTCAGTGTCAGATAACTTGATCTCCGATTGGCTGTAGATGCCCCAGGTCAAAGGAGTGATATTGGTATAAGAAGATGACAGGATCGCAAGACCACGACTCGATATCTTTAACATCTTCAATACAATACGCTTTACTCAAACACCTCCAAAGACAACTCAACCACTCGATTAATTACCTTACCAACTATTCTCTACACACCATGCCTTGCCATCCTACTGAACCCGAGTTTGAGGTCCGCGACATTCCCAACCTTCGTGGTTACATCGCAATCGTCACTGGTGGTAAGTCACTAGATATTCCTCCTCTACCACCAAACAGAAACTGACTATCCAGGAAACTCTGGAATTGGCTATGAAACCACTCTGCAACTCGCCCTCAAGGGGGTCCGAGTTTACATCGCCAGTCGTTCAAGCGACCGTGTCAACAGGGCCATCTCAGAGATGCACAAGAATAGCCCTGATCTAGATCTCCACTTCCTCAAGCTAGATCTTCAAGATCTCCAAAGTATCAAGGCTACCACTGCCGACTTTATGAGCAGAGAAAACCGCCTTGACATACTCATCAACAACGCTGGTGTAAGTTAAATCACTTTGACGAATGTTGCAACGCTAACATATCTTCCAGATCATGTCTAGTCCCTGGGAGTTGACCAAAGACGGACACGAGATTCAGTGGCAGACTTGCTTCCTTTCACACCATGCCCTTACCATGTCGTTGATGCCTCTTCTCGTATCAGCCGCTCAAGTCAGTGGACGAATGGATCGCGCAAGAGTTATCAACGTTGCTAGTGACATGGCTCTCAGAATGGGACCCGACGCCATTCACTACGATGACCCCAACCTCACTAATGAGACCGGAAAGCTGGCACCATGGTATGTAGAAACCTTTCGCCATTTCTTCAGTCCAATTACTAATCGTCAACAGGAGGAGATACGGCCACTGCAAGGAAGCCAGCATCATCGCTGCCAAAGCCATAACAGATCGCTACCAATCTCTTGGCGTGACAGCATATTCTCTCCACCCAGGTCTCGTCAAGTCCAACATTCAGTCTCATAACCCTACTATACTTGGTTCCATGTCCCGCATGCTGTTCAAAGTCGGACCGTCTTCTACTCCCCTTGAGGGAGCAATGAACTCGCTCTTTTGCGCCACGAGCCCCAGGGTCTATGAGCATGCCGGAAGATATTATGTCCCAGTACAGAAGCTTGACGATAGGGCAAACAAGTGGCTTGATGATGCTCAGGCTGTCAAAAAGTTGTGGGACCTGGCCACAAGACAGTGTACGGAAGCCGGGTTTGTCATCGACGATTTGCCAGGATACTATCATTAGTTTGCACATTGAGTCCTATGGGGGATGTAACAGATTGGCGATGATTTCTAGCATAAGCGAAGGGTTTTGAAAGGAGTTGGTTTGAGTCGTGTTGTCAATATTTCTCAGAGATGGTTAATATAAATGGTCTAAAATGTTTCGCCTTTCTCCTCTATTCCCACGAGCCTAAGAGACTCTGCCCACAACCTGCCTTCTGCTTCTTCATTATAGATCCATGATGCATACCCTGGCACGACAGACGTAGGATCGACGCCCGGCTTCGATGGCGGCTCCTTATCGCAATTTGCCAGATACAGCCCACCTCGACCTTCCAAACTTTTATTCAGTGCTGCATAAACTGTTGTTGCAGCTCCTTGCTCAGGGCTCTTCAAATAACGACCCAACTCTCCTTCATAATCGAACTGACTCAGATCAATGTAACGGGCCAGATTAGTCAGAATAGAGCCAGGATGAACAGCATGGCCATGAATGCCTTGACTTCCGTATCGTCTTTCCAGTTCGGCTGCGAAGTAGATATTTGCTGTTTTAGACTGGGCGTAAGCCAGCCATGGATTATAAGGTTCCTTTTCGAAGTTATAATCATCGAAGCGAATACTTCCCATGCGATGGGCCTTGGAAGAAAGAGAGATGACGCGTGAATGGAAGGATGGGGCTGAAGCGGCCAAAAGAGCGGGTTTTAGTAGTTGAAAGAGTAAAAAATGGCCAAGATGGTTTGTGCCGAACTGCGTTTCGAAACCGTCCTCAGTTCGTCCTTCTGGAGTTGCCATTACTCCAGCATTAAGAATGAGAACGTTCAATCTCTCGCTTTTCTCCAAAAAGGTCCTGGCAGCAGCTCTCACAGACGTAAAAGAGTCGAGCTGCAGCTCGATACCATATACAGGCGCTGTAGATTCAACTTCAGGCCACGATTTGATGTCGTTGATGGCCTTCTCCAGCTTCTCCGAAGTCCTCGCTGTGATGTAGATAGTGGCCCCAGTTGCATGAAGAGCTCTGGCAGTCTCGAGACCAACACCAGAGTTGGCGCCTGTGATGAATATGACCTTTTTACCGTACTTTTCCACCGAATCCTCGTCTTTGACGACCTGTAAGGCTGTTGGTCGGGCGTCCCCGGGCCCTTGAGGGTCGGCGTGGACTGCAGCGTATCGAGACATCTTTATCTTCCGAGATGATTTGGGTTGGTGTCAAAGCATATACGAAGTTTGCAGCGGATTGCTACTAATTTATATTTGAAAGTGTCAACTTGCCCACTTTCTGGAATGACACGGCGTTACTCTTAACTCCGTGTAAACCTGTCGCTAGGTTCTTTGGCATACCGCCGTAGCAACTAGGTACCCGCCGGTCGATACTAACGTGACGACCCCCTCTCCTCTGGAGAGAGGGTAAGATAACTCATAACTG
>JAAVUI010000606.1:0-34642 GCA_014899075.1 Fusarium goolgardi
TAGCTATAAAATGTATAGTGGTAAAAGCTGGTATTAAAGGGACCACTTTTTCACATTTGTGATGCCTGCAGCCTGTACCTGGCTATTTAGGTCACTTAGGTAGGTAGGTTAGTAGTCTAAAGAGTTGATAAATAAAAAACGAGGCATTGGACAACAGCTTAAGCAACCGAATGACAGGTAGTAGACTGAAGAAACACTGGTGGCATTAAGAGCACACTCGGTTGCCATGTCATGATTAGATTTATTTACCAACCTCCCAAATCTCTACCTACATTAACACGACTCGCTGCCCAACAAGTATGGTTATCCATACAGACCTCGATTCCACCTTTAGCTTGCATTTCCTCGACGCATGAACAGCTCAGACACTAACAACTCATCTGACTCCATCATTAACTGACCACTAGTCTCGTCTAGCCATAACCACCTACCAAACACCAGTATCAAAGTTAATTAACACCTCGCTGCATTGACAAATTTGATCGACCAACCCACGTCGAGGAGTGTCGTTCACCTATTGGCCAGTTCACCACACCCATCTGTACTAGGCTTCTTCATCATAAAGACCCTTCATGCATGAGCAAGTCAAGCAGCACAACATCAAGCACTGACCGACACTTGCACTAACATGCAAACGATGCAATTCTTTCTTTCTAGAACTTTTGTCTTTTGTCTTCATTCCCATGTTCCTGTCCATATCATCCGTCCCTTTTTACAGTCATCATCACTCCAAGGTAGGTAAGCAAATCCCAGACGCCTTATTCTCTACCTTCAAGAAACGACACCCAGAGTTGCTCCTTAGATCAGGTTCATGACAGATACCTCAGATAGTACAAGTTACAATGAATCGACCAAGTTTTCTCTACTTGATGTTTTACTCGATTCGCTATGTCATTAAGCCGCGTTATCGTACTTGGCGTTGTGGGTGGCAATGGCTCTATAACGATATCAGTAACCACTTTTCCTTTCCTTTCTTTTTCGTTTACAGGGATGTGACTTACCGGCCACTAGGGTCAGTCTGCTTGGACCAGGTGGGGGTCCAGCGCATGACAGTTGACGCGCAGTGAGGGGGGAAGTGCTCGTCAAACATGCATCGGTACCAGTACGCCTCCTTGGTATCAGGGATATCGTTGCCCCACTCAGGCTTGGGGTTCTTCATCATCTCGTCGGTGACCTGCTTCTCAGCGGTGTCCTTGAGGGCGTCGATCCAACCGTAGCCGACACCATCAGAGAACTGTTCCTTCTGTCGCCAGAGAATGTTGTCGGGAAGGTAAGGCTGCTCATCGGGCTCATCTGAAGTGTCGAAAGCCTTGCGGACGATGTACTTTTCGAGCTTCTCCTTGGTGATCATCTTGTCCTGGGGGTCAATGTTCATGGAGTACTCAAGGAACTGTTCAGTTCGTTAGCACTGTGCGCTCTACTTGATTACCCTTGAGAAAATCAGCTTACCTCCTTGTCAAGGAAAGGAACACGAGCCTCAAGTCCCCAAGCAGATGTGGACTTGTTGGCTCGCAGACAATCGGACAGGTGCAGGTTCTTGACACGTCGCACGGTTTCCTCGTGGAAAGACTCCTTGTCGGGAGCGGCATGGAAGTACAAGTAACCACCAAAGATCTCGTCGCTACCCTCGCCACTGAGAACCATCTTGATACCCATAGCCTTGATCTTTCTCGACAAGAGGTACATGGGGGTAGAGGCTCGAATGGTGGTGACATCGTAGGTCTCGAGATGGAAGATAACGTCAGAAAGGGCGTTAAGACCGTCCTCGATGGTAAAGGTCATAACATGGTGCTTGGTTCCGAGGAACTTGGCGACCTCGAGAGCGGCCTTGTTGTCGGGCGAGCCTGGAAGACCAATAGAGAAAGAGTTGAGCTGGGGAAGGTAGGTGAGAGTGTTAAGGTGGTCGTCTTCATCGACACCCACAAGACCCTCGCCAGTGTCAGGATCCTCGACGGGGAGAACGTTGCCGTTGGCCTCGAGAGCCTGTTTTCGGAGTCGGGTCACCTCACGCTGGGCGATGGAGGCAGTCAAACTCGAATCAAGACCACCGGAAAGCAGAACACCGAAGGGCACCTCAGCCATGAGTCGCTTTCGGACGGACTTCTCAAGAGCCTGTCGAAGGACCTTGTAGTCGACAGGGGTGCTGGGAACCTTCTTGGGGTCCCACCAAGAGGGGTTGAAGTAGCGAGTGGTCTCGCCAGTCTTGGAGTCGTAGACATGACCGGGAGGGAAAGCGACGATCTTGTCGCAAACGCTGTGCAGGCACTTCAACTCGGAGGCGAAGTAGACGGTTCCAGGCTCAGTGGAGGACCAGCCCTGGTAAAAGGTGGTGATACCAATAGGGTCGCGGGCGGCAATTGTGCGGTCTTGCTTCTTGTCGTAGAGAACAAACGAGAACATACCATCGAGGTGGTTAGGGGCATCGGTATCGAACTCGGTGTACTAGAAAATATCTGTTGTAAGATTGGTGCTCCCTCCGAAGTCATAAACGGGATCTCTTACCAAGGGGATGATGACCTCACAATCAGAAGTGGTCTTGAAGTGGTATCGCTCCTTGAGGTGCTTTCGAATGTGACGATGGTTGTAGATCTCACCGTTGACAGCGAGAATGATGCTGTCGTCGGCGTTGGTCAGGGGCTGTGCGCCGGACTCTTTGAAGGATTATTAGTCGCGATGGCTTCCAGGTGTCGACAACTTGCGACTTACCAACACCGACAATGCTGAGACGCTCATGGCAGAGAACTAATACAAGGGTTAGAGATGAAAGTTTGGGTTCCCTGAAAGCCAATTGACATACTGGTGTGGTTGGAAATAACGCTTCCACCTAAAAACGCGACTTTAGTACTTGCTATGAGTGCGACGATCCGGCCGTTATTTTCACGTACTCCAGTCGGGGCCACGGTGACGAATTCTGCGCCGATAAGTTAGATTCGAGGTCTTCGATCAGATATAAGTGTACATACTGCTTTGCGAGCTTCAGAGCCGTAGGCTTGAACTTTTCCACATCGGGATGACTGTGAGATGGCAAAATGTTAGTCGCGCCACGATCCAGCAACAACTTTTCCCCTCCGACCGCGGGGTGATCCCAATCCAATTCAATTCAATTCATGGCGGGGTCATGATGCCCCATGCCTTGCCCCTCCAAAGCCACCAGAGAAGATCCATGTTCATTCGCAAGGGGTGAGAGCGTACCGGTGACAGGCGAAAATTCCACACATGATTGCGGTTACGGAAGCGTGCAATAGAGAAGTGTTGGATAGAGGATGGTATGAGGGAGGGAGAGGAACGGGACAAGCAAGATTAATATTTAGCAGCAGCCCGACGAAAGAAAAAAAAGAGGAGTCATAGCAAAACTCCACCCTCCCTCTTTCCGCCGGTACAGGCGACAGGCGATAAGTGACTACCTCTTCCTGCGTTCCATCCCCAAGGTACCTGCCTACTATCTACAGTACCGGCCCGGGAGGCGCAAGGTTATTAGCGGTTATTTTCAAATCCAATATATGTACTCAATGAAACCTTTTCGGTCGTTAATGTTATCCACAAGATGCTCCGCTGCGGAAACGATGAGCATATCTCTCTCCACTGTGATGGTGACTGGCAACCACTGAGTAAGTCGCTAAGCCAACTAAGCAGTACTACAGATTACCAAAGGCTTTTTTGCTTCTGTTTTCTTGTACTTCGCGTCAAAACCTCCATTGCTTTACTCTACATCCACGGAAGAACCTGTCCGTTGATAGATAACGGGTTGTCGAACCAAGCCAAGCCAAAAACTTTTTGGAGGTGTGAGTAAACAAGATGGCCGACTTCGGCTCACAATTCGGCAGACTTCATTGGCAGCCAAGATGCAATGAGCCTTGAAGCTTGGATGTTATTGGACAAATTACATAAACTTTGGATTAGGTGTCTGATAAGGGGAATACAGCGGGTATACGTATTCATGGCTGTTGCTGTGGCGTCACAAAACCAGACAACCGCCGTTCATACGATGATTGATCAACATGAATAGCGTTGGTTGTTGGTTGTTGCTTTCTCTCAGATGAATCCGCTCTAACGAAGAGGACCGAACCAGTGGGGCGTTTCCACAACGCAAGCCGCAAAGTGAATCACTCGCCGACCAATATCTCAGGATGCATGGACCGACAACTGCCGGTATAATGTAACATATTGATGGGAAAAGAATCTGTTTAATCTTTGAAGGAATGCGCTCATGTTGGCTCTGGCTTATATCCCTGTTCAGCGACCCAGCGTGCAGTAAAAAAACCATTGCCTAGTACCCGATCCCTTGTTATATCATTGCACGCCTCGTATCATGCTGTCGCATACGTGTGCCTCCGTAGTCCTTGAACTCCCTCTTACAGGTTCCGGGTGACTTCCCGCCTTGATATTTCCTTTAACGCCGTGGCCTGAGGTTTCTCGCAAAGAAAAATTTCGTCTAAACAGCCTCTGTACCTGAAGCCTCGAAAAGCATGCTCAAGGAGTGGGGTTTTCACGGACTATTCGGCGAACCCGCTTCTCGTACTCGGCGCGATCCCTCTTGAACAGGTTGTATGCCTCCGCCTGGGCGGGAGACTCGGGGTTAGGGTCGTTGAGGAGGTCTTGAATACCAAGCAGAATTTGCTTGACGGTGATGGCAGGCTTCCATGCCTCCTCTTCGTTGAGAATGGACAAACACACAGTGCCTGACGGGTAGACGTTCGGGTGGAACAGCGGGGGGACAAATTTGCCTGGGCTATATCAGTATCAAGTCTCTCCGGTCATGTCTAAAACACGTCTTCTTACATTTAGGAGGCTTTGTGGGATATTCTAGTGCAAAAGTTAGCACATATCACAATAGCATCGTATGGTGCTGTGTTGTGTCTCACCGTCAGGAAAAATGATGGTCAGCTTGAATAGACCACCAGACCAAATCGTATTGTCCTTTCCAGGTATTCCGCATTCCCAGTTCTTGACATCGAGAACACCTTCTTTGGTGCGCTGAGGTTTGGCATAGAACCCGAAAGGATGGTCTCGTCGCCACTGCTTCCTGCTCGGGTCTCAGTATGGGCCGAGGTCAACACAAGTTGCAGTCTCACCTTTCCTCCTGCAATCGGTTTTGACACAGCGCCATGGTTTCTTCCTGTGGAGGAACTGGCCGCGACAAGATGGGGGTTGTGGTGGTGACGATGAGCACGAGATCGTTAAGGGTCGAGGGCCGCGCGAAGTCGAAGAGCTGAGGCGCAGCGGATGTTATGACAGCAACGAAAAGTTGCTAAGCTAAGTAAAAAGTTCAAGTGGGTAGTAAGGTGCGCAGGCCTGCGTTTTGCACGGAGACTAGGCTTTTGGAAGAAAGGAAATGGTTCGAGAGGAGAGGCTGATGAGGAAAGGGAGAAAAATCGACACCAAAGCCTGATGCTGTTTGCGCAGGCGTGCAATTCACCAAACGACGTATTTGTTGATGATTTGATGCACAGGCCAATGCTCATTGTCGTTGGTCGAGAAGCACGTCCACGGGCCCTTTTTCGGGAAACCCCGCTACTGGAGTTAGTGGTCGGTTACTTGTTCTATGAGCTGGCTAGGCTCCTACAGTGGAAGAGATAATGCTGTTATGGCGGGGTACGCCCCTAGGTGCGTGGCATAATAACCGGCACTGATTTAATGACTGATGGAAATATTAGATCAGCTTTAGTGAGTATATAGCCTAAGAGCATGCGAATAATTTCGTCTGATCTCGCTAAGTGTCTATTCATTTGCGATCCGCCTGGCCCCTAACCCATCCATACATAGGTACCTACCAATTACTCGAACCTAGGGTCCCGCAGAATTGAATAGATGCAGAGAGTGAATGCAACCTATAGATGAAATCACCAAGTCAGTTTTCGTCTTTCTAAGCCAGTCTTTTGCTTGTTTGTTTTGTATAGGCCAGTTTAAGAGAGGCCTGGCAATCTTTCTGTAAGTGGGCTAAAGGCAGGTACTAGGTACCGCTACCCTGTCAGCCCACCTACTAAGGCTATTAACTACCTGGGCTTGGTACCTGTAGCAATCACCTGCGATCTAGCGCCGATCGGGGTCACAATCATAGGTCACCTCGGCACAGTCAAGTTAGAAGCGGGCATACATTCGCTCACCTCAAAGTTCCTTTCCCGCGTATCATCGAGTCCATGGTAAACAATAATTCTCCATTACCTACCACTCACTTGGCTTCTACGCGCGGAGCTTCATATAAAAAAGTCTGCCACGGCCAAACCTCTCCACGACTACGACAACAGCTGAAATTGGCCAGCTTATTCGTCTCACTTCACCGACGTTCGTTGACATAAGTGGGGGTGTGTGAGTGAGTTGTGTTGGACATACAGACAGACAAAGTAGCATCATGAGGGCGGACAAGGATACAGAAGTTGCCTTGAAGGAAGAAGTTAAGGAGGAGTTCAAGGAAGCTGTCAAGGAGGATATCAAAAACGAGCCGAAAGAGGACAAGCATGAGGACATCAAGAACCTCAAGGCTGAGGATGTTGCTACTCCCGCCTCGGCTGACGCTCCTATGCCCGATGCCCCAGTCGCTGATCCCCCAGTGTCTGCTCTCTCAGCAGAGGCTCCCGCTCCAGAGGTAAAGTCAGCCAAGATGGTTCCTCAGGAAGCTTCTCAACAGGAGATAATGTCTCAGGAGACCTCTGAAGCTCCTGCACAAGACACCACCTCTTGCAATACCTCTCCCAAAGAGACCACAGCCCAGCACACTGCTGCTGAAGAGACCGGATCCAAAGAACCCGCATCCGAAGAAACTAGTCCCCATGGCAACGCCACCAAGGAGAGTGTCCCTAAGGAGCCCGCTACCCAAGAGGATGCTCCTCAAGAAGCAGCCGCTGTGCTCACTACCGCGGCAGCTGCTACGGAAGCAGTGGCGGAAAAGGCTGCCAGCCTTTCTACGCCTGCGGTCGACTCTGCAAAGCCTCTCGACGATTTTGAGGATGTTCCAGACCCAGACGAAGATGATCTAGACGACCTAGATGGTGTGTTACAAGAAAACCGGACCATGGGTGTATCCGCTAATTGCTCCTAGATATGTTGGACGAGTTCTCGGCAGTCAAGATCGACCAACCCAAGCCTGTCGAGGCTGCTTCTTCTGTCAAAGCAGAAGCTCCAAAAGACACAGCTCCCTCTGGCAAGCAGCCTGAAGTTGAGGATGCATTTTCAGAAGAAGAGTTTGCCAAACAGTTACAGGCTGGCATGGCTGATCTCTTGGGCGAGCTTGAGCAATCCGTAAGTCTTGATTCACCATAAGCACGTGACTCATTGCAAGTGTTAATACTTTTACAGCCCGATATGCAAGCTCAATTTGAGGACATCTTTAAGCATATCGCTGCGGCGGAAGGGGCTGGTGATGCGCCACCTCCAACCTCTTCAAAGGGGTCAGTATCTCAAGCACCGCCCGAGGATGCATCTTTCCAGAATACCATTAAGCGGACAATGGAGAGGATGCAAGCGTCAGGGGATCAAGCCACGGCTGCTGCTGCCTCAGGATCTGGCGATGACTTCATGTCCGAGATGCTTAAGCAATTGTCTTCAGGCGATCTTGGCGATCTAGGAGGCGAGGGTAGCGAAGAGGAGTTCTCCAAAATGCTCATGGGTATGATGGAGCAGCTCACCAACAAGGAAATCCTCTACGAGCCTATGAAGGAGCTTGATGAGAAGTTCCCTGAGTGGCTGATTAAAAATCGTGACGCAACACCCAAGGATGATTTGAAGCGATATGAGGAACAACAATCCATTGTGCGTCAGATAGTGGCCAAGTTTGAAGAGAAGACATACTCGGATTCCAACGCGACGGATCGTGAGTTTATCGTGGACAAAATGCAAAAGGTATGTTCATCTCGCGTTTTCTCCTCAATGGTTTTATTGATACTGACCTCTCGACCAGATGCAAGCAGCGGGCTCGCCACCCTCTGATCTTGTTGGAGACATGCAATCGGCTCAAGATGCTCTCAACCCAGGAGATGAAGCCTGTAATCCTCAATAGATACCGAGCCCGGGTGTCCCTCGTAGCCATCTAAATACCCTTTATCAAAGCAATAGTTGTACACGTCAGGTGATATGTTCACGGTATTTCCCAAACGCCATAGCCTTCTTCAAGGTCCAGTAACCCCAACTCCGTGCGTGATAAAATGTAAAGCAGCGAAAAAATGAACACACAAAACGCAAGCTCTTTATTGCATTTCAATATCTCCGGAAGTGTCCATTTGGTCTTGTGGTTGCATTTGCGTGCTCTGATGTGCTTGCTCTTGTGCAATAAGTTCAGCAAAGACGTCGTCATAGTCTTCCTCTGATAGTGTAGGTGACGATGGTCGCTGAGAGGGAGTCATATGCTGTTCTTCGTAGGATGCCAACATAGCCTCGAGCTGCTCTTCCTCGTCCATCATCATCTCATCCTCCTCGGGGATTGGAGGGTATTCTTGATGGAAAGTCATGGCCTCTTCAATGTCTGCTTCAGTAACTTCAGGAGCATCATGCAATAGCTGTCCTCTGTCGGTCAGGTAGTTTGTTTTCAAGAACTATGATTGAAGTCAGTTATAATGATATGAATCCTACAAGGTCCTATCTTACCTGTCCCTCAATATCTCTTCGTTGCCAGGCCTTATCTTCACGGCTTTGCTTGACATTCTGAAGAAACTGTTTTCGCCTGCTGTCTTGCACGTCCTCTCGCTTGCGGTTGAGAGGATTGGGCCGTGTCGGGCGAGAAGCGAACTTGAATTTGGGAGGTTTGATGGGAGAAGATTGGATCTGTCGTTGAGAATGCGTGTTCCGATCGATTGGCGATGACGCGCGAACAGGTGATGAAGACAGAGGCGATGAGATGACCGGGCGATGGTCCCAATTGCCGGTGAAGATTGGTGCAGGAGAAAAAGACAGCATGTTTTCCGCTGTTTTTTTGTGAGTCGTCTGTTGCATAGAATTGCGAATACACAATATGGAGAAAATGAGCTTGTATGGTATAAGAGTTTCGTAGAGTGGCGTGGTCGTGTAAAGAGGTTTAACTAGACGCGATCATAATCGCGGTCGCGAAATCACGTGATCACATGCCGAGTCGTGATCTCGGGTACAGGGTGCTAATCTTTGCTATCAGGCGGGTAGCCAATTCGCCTCCCCGAATATCGCACCCGGCCCAAACCGAGCGATGGGCCGGAGGTTTATCGGAATCGGCACACCCAAGCAAAAAAACTGTCGATTGATTGATTGCCTTGCCTTGGTCTTGGTTGACGACATGATCCAAAGTTAAGCCTGGTCCTAACTCTACAGTGCAGATTCATGTTCGCTGTTCGTTCCTTTTTCTCTCCGTTGCACGTTTCTGCTTTAGAATGAGTAACTACATCTCACTCCTTAATATTCTACCCTGTTAAAGCCCCTCAGCGGCCAGATGAACACCTTTTCTGTCTCGGCCTTTGCGACCCGTATCGCCGCTCGACCATGGACGTGCTCGACTTGTAGAGGCCAATTGCTCCGGGGCAAGCCTTTACAGTATATCACTTCCCGAAATTTTGCTTCGGGGAAAGGTTCGAGGGGAAGCAATGGTAAAAAATCAGGACCCAGACGACCTTTGTTATATGCCTCCGCCGGTGTTGGAACTATAGGCGCAACCGCACTTGCATTGGGCGACGACATCAAGAATAGTTATGAATCAGCGGAACGTACGGGTAGAGTTGCTGCCGCGCTCGCCGTTTGTATCAACGAGTATGTTGCCGCTTGTCATTTGGCGCAAAGAATATGTGGCTGACGGTCTGAATAGTTATCGAACAACCTTGAATGCGAGAGAGACGACGGAGGATCCCGACGAACAAGAGAACATGCTAAAGGCATGCCATAAACGATGCGCCGAACGAACCCTGATTGTGTTGGAAAAGAATGGAGGAATTTTCATCAAACTTGGCCAACATCTCGTAAGGATGCACTTCAACGTACAAGACTTGGAGAGCGTCATACTAACAATCTTGTAGAGTGCCATGAACTACCTTCTACCTTCTGAATGGACCAATACATTCATACCGCTACAAGACAAATGCCCAGTATCCTCACTTGAATCGATTGAAGACATGTTCCGCCAGGATACTGGAGAGGAGCTTTGGGATTACTTCTCTGATTTCTCTCCCGAGCCAATAGGTGCTGCCTCTCTTGCACAGGTGCATCTAGCGACTATCAAGGGTTCAGACACAAAGGTTGCAGTCAAGGTACAGCACCCAGAACTTCAAGGCTGGGCACCCCTGGATCTCGCTCTGACTCGGTATACTTTCTCGACCCTGAAACGATTCTTCCCCGAATACGACCTCGAATGGCTCTCTTCCGAGATGGACGTTTCCCTTCCCAAGGAGTTGGACTTCCAAGAGGAGGCCGACAATGCCCGTCGTATGAAGGAGCACTTTTCGAAGATACCACAGTTGCCACTGATTATCCCAGAGGTTATCTGGGCTAAGCAGAGGATTATCGTTATGGCATGTGAAGCTGGAAGTCGGCTCGACGATCTCGAGTACCTGGACAAAAACGGAATCGATCGTGACGAAGTCTCGGCCACCTTGTCCCGCATATTCAACGAGATGATTTTTGGCGATGGCGCACCATTACACTGTGATCCTCACGGTGGCAATATCGCGATCCGCAAGAACACTAGTCGTCGAGGTCTCGGTCGTGGGCCAAACTTTGATGTCATACTGTACGACCATGGACTGTATCGTGATATTGAACTTCCTATGCGAAGATCGTACGCCAAGATGTGGCTCGCGGTCATCGATGGTGACATGGACCGCATGAAGAAGTATGCACACGAGGTTGCTGGTATTGAGGACAAGGACTTTCCTCTTTTCGCCTCGGCAATCACTGGTCGGGACTACAGCATCGTCAGCAAGTCTGGATCCATTCTCGAGAATCGAACAGCCGATGAGCAAAAGACAATGAGCGGTGCTCTGCAGGAGGGTCTGATCGTTGATCTCGTTCAACTACTCAGCCGTGTTCCCCGGATCATCCTTTTGATCCTCAAGACGAACGACTTGACTCGCAGCCTGGACGAGAACCTCCAAACTCGCCAGGGCCCCATCCGTTCGTTCATGATTCTAGCACGATACTGCACAAAAACCGTTTTCCATGAGAAGCTCGAAGAGATCAGCCAAAACGGATCGCTCTTATGGCCTCTCAACGCTGTTCGAGTGGTCGCTGCATGGGTCGGTTTCATGCGCGTAGAGATCAAACTAGAGGCTTTTGAATTGTGGCTGTTTACCAAGAGAATGCTGGGTCTGGGTAGCGGAGACTTCTCAGGGGCGGCGTTCTAAAAGTGACAATAATGAGTTAGAAGACATATTGATATAGAGCGTACAAAATCTGCTAGCCTGGACAATTGAGGATCAATAGAAGTAGAATTCTTATATCGCGCCCAACGTTTCTCTCTTGTGGTTTTCTAGTAGTAGTAGTAGTAGTTCCAGGGGCTAATCGGTTTGCGAAGGAAACCCGGAACCTGGGAATCGAGAAGGCATCATCGAATAGCTTAATGAATTGTTGTTAAAAAAAGATCCTCGGCAACTTGGTCCTCGATCAAGGATGTTTCAACATAGATCTCTCTTCCTTCAACCAAGCCTTGCGTGTTCCAGCCCATCGTTGAAAGAGAGGGATTTCCGACTTCCTGATGGGGCTCTTGTGGACGTACAAAGCCAGTTCTCGCCTTACCTGATGACTTCGTCGATTTAGACAAATTATATATGGCTCTCTCAGGGCATTGCTCCAAGGAAACACAGTCTACGCAGTAATGTTGGGTCTAAGAAGAGTCGTTACATAAAAAAATAACTTTGATAAATGAATGCAGGTACAATGCTCAAGTCGTAACTTCTTCCATGCATTTGTCCAAACCATACGCCATGCCGGATGTGATCCTCAGAATATTCCATTCACATAAACCCAAACTCCATTCCATGCCAGCTTACTCAAACGATCCCTTACCCAACAAACCACCCACGACTCCGATTCTCTTTTCAGCCCCCTTGACCTTTCTTTCCTCTCTCCTTCGCTCATTTTGTTCGAGCTTCGCTCGTCTCTCACTGTCTCGTGCAAAGGCATGTACGCCGCTCTTCTTGCTGGCTCCCTTCTTGATCTTGGTCTCTTCCCCAAACCCACTGGCTGGTGTTGAGGGACCAGGACTTGAGGTTGAGGCCGTGCCAGAGACAAATGAGTTGGTTGTCGCACGACGCAGAAGCGCCGGCACCTTGAAAGAGGAGCTTGATGCTGTTGCGAAGGCAAGACGGCTGGTGCTGACGTTGGAAGAACTATTACGCTTTAGGCTGATACGATCAACAACTGTAACGCGGCCACGACGAGGGTTGGAATCATCGTTCTCCTTGTCACTGCGAGTTGGTGCAAGTGCCTCCTCTTCGCCCTCACTATCTGATCCTGCTTCTGTGGCAGGAATGATAGAGCCGTGTGGCTCCTCTAACAAGTCAGATAGAGTCTCACGCACTTCGCCAATGTTAGAAGGCTTCTTGCCATCCTTGGTTCTACGCACATAGGCAGGTGCCCGATTATCCGTGAGGCCAAGGACTCTTTGAGGTTGGCTATCGAAAACAGCTTGCGTCTTGCTGCCTTCCCCATCCTGGGACTGGGACTGCGAGGACTCGTTAGTCTCTTCAGGTGCATCCAAAAAGTCCATCTCATCGTCGCTGCCTCTGTCCTCGATGGTTTTGAGGAAAGCCTGGTTACCCGGGTTTTCAGCAATCTTCTTGACCCGTTCATCAGCGAATAAAGCCTGTTGCATCTTGGCGAATTGTCGACGCTTCATCCTTCGGCGAGCTTCGCCATCGTCATCTGAGTCGTCGAGATCATATCCTGAGCCGCGCTTGCGACGAAGCATACCAGTTGTGATGTCCTTGAAAAGCTTCTCGACCTGCTTCTCATCTTCGGCACGCTCTCGGTCACTGCAAAATGTTAGTCATGTCAATAGTGGCAAATAGATAGAAACTTACGCATAAAAAGCAGCGAGCTTCGCTTCGTCGACGTCGTTGCCGGCAGCATCGTCGATGATTTCCTTAAGAGAGGCAACGGATTCGTTGTCACTGTCCTCACCGTCTGCACCACCCAGACCAGCATACTCATCCTCGGATTCCTCGGCCTGATCTTGTACCATCTCCTTTGCCTTGCTTTTCTTGTGATCAAACTCTGCTCGAGCCTGTTTCTTCTTTTCTTGCTTGGCTCCCTCCTTCAATATACTAAAGGCAGTGTTCTGCTTCTCTGCAACTGAGGGCTCAGGTGTCTCCTCGATACGCTCAGAGGTATCCATTTTGCGGCGAAGGCGGCCACGACGGACTAACGGCGAAGCTTGCATTGGGTCCTCCTGGTCAACCACCATTGTCTCCACGGTGGAAACTGGTGCCTCGATAAATCTGTTTTTGAGGGGTGTTTGGTGTTGTAGACCCTCATCCTGAGTGAAGTCGATCATGTCAGAGATTTGTGTGTTCTCTTCCCGCAGCAGACTATCAAGACTTCGCATCTGAGATTGGGAAAAGTTAAGATGAACGCCTTGGGTTGTCCTTTGTGTGTCGTCCTTCTGACTGTCCATAACCATATCTTCCCTGGGCTCGTCCATGGTCGCAGAAAAGTTGGAGTCGGGAAAGTGGTCAAAGTCGGGCATCATGGACTGAGTTGGGCCGTTCTCCGCATCTACCTGGCTGTCGTCCATGGTACCAGCAAATATCTGAGTAAGCCCAAGGCCAGCCGCTCCCTGTACAGGAAGACCAGGGATGAAGTTCTTTTTGGCTGAACGAAGTACAGATCTAGGCGCCGTAGGGGATTGAGTGTTTGGGACCATGGGCGAGGTGTGCAGAGTGGTTTGTGGTTTCGGTTTGGGTGTCATCTCGACCGAGTTCTCCTCTTCATCATCAGAAAGAACAATAGGCTTGCGGATTCGTCGCTTGCTCGCCACTGGGAGTTCGTCGGCGTCATCACGAACATCTTGACTAGCGACAGGAGTTGCACCATCCTCCTCCTCGTCAACAGAACCCTCGGACTCTCCGTCTTCAGCCTCTCCTTCAATCATAGAGTTACCGTCGGCCTCCTCATCCTCGTCTTCCGATCCGGATAATTCGACCGCCGATGCTTCGGCATCAGCCTCGTCAGCAGAAGCCTGATACTCTTCGTCGTCACTGTCATCCCACGCTAGAGGATCGACTTCACCGTTCTGTTTCTTCTCCTTCTTGGCGGCAGCCCGCTCCTCCTGCATGATCCTCTGGGCCTCCTCCCTATGCTTTGCGACAATGTCGTCGACCTGCTGCATCTCGCGCTCGCGCTCTTTGGCGGTCTGGATAACTACACCTTGGGCTTTGAGCATATCCAGTCTGCGGTCACGCTCCACCTTGGCCTGTTGTCGAGCCTTTTGCTGAAGGTACATCTGCAGCTCGCCCGGCGTCATACCATGGTTTTCGTTCTTTCGTCTATTCTCCTTGCCTGGAGATTTGACCTGTGCAAGGGCGCGGAGGGTCTGAATCGAGTTGTGTTCTAGAGCCTTCTTGGTGGGCGCCATGTCGAACACAGCTCGGATTTTATCTTTGGTCGTTGTCGTAATTTCCAATTCGTCATCGGAGTCTACCAAAGTTACGTTGGTTCTGACAGGTGGGAGTTTGACTCGAAATTGACGCTTGTGCTTTTGGGCTGGCTGCTCGTGCTCGGTTGTTGTCTCGACAGCTTTTCCTTTGCCCTTGTCTAGCTTGGGTTTGGTTGTCTCGGCGAGCTCATCAATAGTTGGTAAATCGGAGTCGTCATCTTGAGCAACAGGTTCGGTGGGCTCAGCAGTTTCCTTGGACACAGGGGGGGAACTGGGTGGTGTATCCGCATCCTGCATTTCGACGTCGCTGTGAGGTGTTGGTCCCCTGCTCGAGCTGGCAACCTTGGGATCTGTTTCACCCGCTGGTCTGAAGTTGAATCGCTCAAACAAGCTGCTTTTTGAGATCTTCTTTCTTGTCTTCGCCTGATGCTTCAATTGCATGTTTCTTGACATTCTCTGAGTTTCTCTGTTCATCTCCTCGATGGCTTTCTTGCTTGCTTTCCGGGCACTAGGCCGTCCAGTTTGTGTTAGGCGGAGTCCACCTTCATCATCTGTTATGCCGGAATCTTCATCAGATACCATCTGCTCAGTCTCTTGAGCGTGTTTCTCTTGCTTCGCACGCTTTTCTGCGCGCTCCGCCTCTTTGGCTGACTCTTCAGCGTTTTTCTTTTGCCGTTGGCGCTCAATCAGTGCTGCCATTCTAACGGATTTGATTGCGGGTAAGCCCTCGTCAGAATCCGAGTTATCTTGTGTTGACTTTGATGGTGAAGGGCGAACTGGCGATGACTCCACGAAGAGTCCTCCTGGACTGGCGCTTCGCGAAGTGTTTCTGGCGGTTGGTGATGAAGGAGCCTTGCGGATTAGTCTTCGGCGTGCCACAGGAGTGTCGTCTTCTGATGAAATGGCGGGCATGTCGACATTGTGCTCTTCCCCCGCTTGTTTAGCCTCTTTCTCGTCTTGCTCGAATCTCTTCTTTACACGATCTCGAGCTGTGGTGTTCTGATTGGAACTGTCTTCTTCTAGCCGTGTCGGTTGGGTAATGCCTTGCATTCTGGCTGCGAGCTTCCCTCGAGGTCTGGGCATCTCCTCCTCCGACTCATCGGACGCGTTTTCATATTGTATGGATTGTTGTGGTAGGTCGAGGTGTTTTATTGACACATCCTTTGTGGTCTTTTTCGAGGGTGATTCTTCTTCATCGCTACTATCGAGAGCATCGAGAGCTGCGATTTCCGCTCTCATTCTTGAACGTGGTGAGAGCTGTTCGGGAGATCCGCCCGATAACACGGGGGTAGAGGATCGAGAGGGAGTAGCCATTGCAAAGGCAATAGTGTTGTATTAATTATATTCTGTGAAAAATCGAGGGCGTATTAATTAACAGCAAGTTTATTGACGCTTCGAAGACCAAAACTTGAAGTGAAAAGATGTTAGTGTGGAAATACACTGAACTGGGGTGGAAAAGATATGTCCAAGGTAGAGAACTCACACCTAGCGGGGAGCTTCAATTACGCGACGCGCGGGCCATTATAGGCGTTGGCGTGGAGAAACGCGCTTACAACGCATCAGTTCCGTGTAAAGTTGCTACCCACACGCAAAATTCAATTAAACACCCCTGTAACGACGATCTTGATGGGGCAATTAGACTCCAACTACAAACTTACATCATTGGCCTGTCAACCAAATTCAATACTAGGATCACCATGATATGACATATTATTATAAAAAGGCTGGTATCGAGAAGAACGGCACATTCAATTCGTTACGCTATAAATGTGAAGCTACTTCGTCTCTCCTCTGCTTTTTTTTTTATGATTTTATAGTTTTCGTAGTAATTTTAGCATCCGGTAAAGACTGTCCACAGTATCCTCCTCTTTCAAAATACCCCATAATCAGCAACGTTGAGGACTGACCTCAGCGCTTAAAAAAGCTTGTGCTCAAGAGTCATGTCGGACTCAGGCTCAAGACCAACGCAAGCCCGGAAGATGTTGGTCAGGGCAGCGCGCTGCTTGGCGAGAGCGTTGACAACAGGAGTGCCAGGGGGGGTCAGGGGAGCCTTGAGCATATAGCTGAGGACACTCAGGACACTGTGGAAGCTCTTGTACTCAGTGGTAGCAGTCCCGTCAGAGGACACAGCCTTCCACTGGATACGAGACATCATCTCGGCAATGATGACCAAGTCGATGATCAGGGGAGAAGCGAGGAGAGAATCCTCACAGATGTTGAAGAGCCTGGACATTGTTAGCTGTTATTCTTATCTTTGGAAGTATTTTATCGACTTACGAAATGGTCTGGTGGCCACCCATGAAAATCTCGGCGTAGTACTCATCAAGAGCACGCTTGTTGTCCGCAACGGCAGGCATGTACTTGATCACAACGCAGTGGTCGGGGTGCTCGCCCTTCTTGTAAAGGACGTGGTTGGCCTCTACCATGTCATCAACGACGTTGGACTTGGAGATCTCCTTGGAGCGGAACTGCTTCTGGGAGCTCAGGTTCTTGCCGTCGTTGTTGCCAAGATGGTTGTAACTGGCAATGGAGGTCAACTTGATACCGGCGTTGATGAGGAAGTCAACAAGGGCGGACTTCATCTTGGTCTGGCCAGACTTGAAGTCGTCGCCACCGATGAAGGCGTTGTGCTTCTCAGCAAGCTCAATGGCACCGGGGACGAAGGTGTTCTGGGGAGAGCCGTTGATGAAAGGGGCTTGCTCAAGGATACAAGCGACAGCAAAGACAGTAGAAGGAGAAACCTCCTCATGTCCCTGCTCAATAGCCTTGAGAAGGTTGTCAGCAGTGTCATTGACACCCTCGATCAAGTCAGCATATCGCTCAGTGTTGGCAGTCCACATGATGATGACCTTGTCAAGGCTGTTCTTGGCTTTGAAGTCACGAATATCCTGACGGATCTTCTCAACATGCTCCCAGCAGGCCTTGATTCCCTCAAGAACGTTGTCGGCACGATCCTCCTGGTTGGCAGCAATGAAGTCAGGGTAATAGATGGAGGGGAGGGGAACCATCTCGGCCATCTCCTTCTTGACCTGGGCTTTGAGAGTAGGCTCAAGAACCTGAGCACGGTCCATGGCCTGAGCCAGGTTCATCTTGCTAATGTCCCAACCGCCAATAACCAAGTCATTGGGGTGGACCATGGGAAGTATGTTATGGAAGGGAATGTTGACCTCCTGGTGACTCTTGGCGTCATGGCCGAGCTTGAGGGTTGAGCCCATGACAACAGAGCCGTAGTAGTTGGACTCGCGAGGGCCTTCCTTGGTGTCCCAGGCGAGCTGACGGCGGTTGGCGAGGATACCAGCGGTAACGGTGGTGCCGTTGTTGCCTCCTAGGCCGACCAACATCATACCGACCTTGGGAACCTTGCGGTCAACCTTGAAGTCGTAGAGAGTCTCATTAGGAGTAGCAACATACTTGCCGCTGGCATCAACTTCAACCTTTGTGGTGCGGTAGGTGTATCGAGAACGGATCTCCACATCCGTGTAGGTGACGTTGGGTGAGTTGACGGTGAAGAGGTCCTGGGTAGCGGAGGAGCCTCGGCCGTTGTATACCGACCCGTTTGAGGAGCCCGTGCCGACTTCCGCGTGAGGGGCCATGATGCTTGGATTGGCTTTGGCGTGGAAGTTTACGGTTTAATTGAGATTGGACGGGTTTCTTTTTTTAGAGTAGACCTTTACTGTTCAAAGGTTGAGTCCGCTGAGCCTCCGGAATCGGCTGAGCAGCGGGCTCCTGCAAACGGGTGGTGCGTCCTATGAGGAGTTAGAATTTTTATTTATACAAGTAATTTTGGTTTGGATCAACATACGAGTTAAGGAGATTGGAAAACGTCTTGACGACTGTATTGACCAAAGGTCTATGCCTTGGTCGTTATAATAAGATTGATAGAGTTATGGAGGGGTTTTGCGGTTTTGGCGGGGTAGCGGGGCAGACAGATGTCAAAGTGAGGGAGGTTTGGTTAAAAGAAAAAAAGAAGTTTTGAAACTGTTGTTTTCTTAAGCTGATTGTAAGTTGACGAAGATTGTGGGTGAAGCAGAAGAGAGAGAAGAGGGAAAGTTGCTTCGGGGCTGGGGAGGGTTCAAATATGGAAGAGTCGTCCCTATCCAGCTCGGGTAAGAGACCTAGGTACGTACGTACCTCTCAGCCAGCCCGTGTACCTGGCCATTCGGTAGGTCCCCGCGCCTGGCTTCAGGTACTCACAGCTTGGCTGTCGTAGACGTTCGGGCGGTGAGGACCACAACGCGTTGTTAGTGGGGTCAGTGATATTCTAGCGGCTGGGGAGGCGGAGAGCTCGGAAGTATCAAGAGTGAGCTACTGTAAAGCTACTGTAGGTTTTCCATGTATGTTTGTGGGCACCTGATATGAGAATGGAGACGAACAAGCGAGCTTCCGCATCCTCCTCCAGCTTTTCTGTCCCTTTTTTCCCGCATTTTCTCCCACAATTTCTAACCGACTGGCCCAATGAGTTTTGTCAAGTTGCCTGGGGTTCTTTACTTTGGCGGGGGACGCTCAGGTCCATTGGCCTACCCTTGACCTGATCTGACCGTGACTGCCCGTGAATATCTGTGACTGTGTCCTCAGTGTAGAAACAAGACCAACAACTTTGTTTATATTGGATTTGTAGATCCTACTAGGGCCAGTCAAAAGAGATCATCACCGCATCCTCATGCACCTTGACACCCCCTGTCGTGTGCAGAAGCTACAGTGAGAACCATTGGTCTGAGCCGCTGGCGTTATCGACCTCCGACTGTTTGTCCAAAATGTCCGCACTCTTCACTTGGTCGCTTCGACCGAAACCCTAGGTTAGTTTAGCTCGTGCAGAGCGTCACATAATGGGCTTCGCCTGTACAGGGCAACCAATTGACTTGTCCTACGCTGTCAATGCCAACCTCCTTGATTGGCTTGGCTTAGCCCTGCTTGGAACCTCTGATGAGCATGCAATTCTATCCCTGTGTCTATTGGAATATTGGGCAACGGGCCAGGAAGGACCCTAGACGGGTAAAGAGTCTTGTGCAATATGTACTGTACTGTAGCTTTTAGCCGTGCATGGTTTTGTTACTAGACTACTTAGTTGCAATAGAGGAAAAGACGCAAGGAAACGTTGGCGGAAGAACAGCATGCATGGATAAGTTTCTCAACATTAGGAGATCAAACAGTGCAGGTTTTGTTTTGTTTCAACAAAGTGTTCCAATTGCAACCCCCGAATGTAGGATAAACAATGTTTGGGGTTATTTGTTTCCGCCTCGTCAGAGATCAGAGAACCCATTATTCTCATACAGCAATGACTAAAACCAAGAGACGTGGGTAGACGATCTTAGCCGTTGATAGCAACTCACTGAACAAACTCCTATCAAACACATGTACTTGCATTGGCCGGAGTTTTAGAGCCTCAAAAAACGACTGGCATTTCATCCGATCGCTGCAGCTTGCCGATGTTATATGTGTTGTTGAGATGCAGTTGATCTTCCGGCTTTAGTCTATAGCCGGTCAACTACAACCAATGCTAGCCGAGCACCTTGATATCGCGCAATCACCAGTCAGTGCCATCGTATAGGTAGTTGAGTTGGTCCCTTATTATTAAGAGAAGGTGCTTGCATTGCACTTGTGTGTTTGTAGTCAATGTTCTCTCAATTGTCTTGAGAAACTGCCCCATTCACATGTAACACGGAAGTGTCATAGGAAACTACTTCAGTAGTAGGTAGCATGGGATGTTGGCTAATAAACCGTAGATCCACCTGCAATGTGTTGAGATCGTCTGTCGGAAAATCCTAGCCTCCACCACATCCGCTCTCACCGTCTAACCGTGGACCATCTAATGCACGAGGTTCTGCTCTCAAAGCCGAAACATCTCATAATGACCGCTCAAGGGAGGCCTCAAAATTATTGAGTCAAGGCGATTTTCTTTGATAATTAACTTCTAGCCTCGGAGTCAAAACCAACACTAGAAACATTACTCAAACAACGCATTGATTTGACATCTGAGAGTGCCTTGGGTCTCAGGCCTGAACCCGAGCGAAACATGGTTCTGAATTTGAATGCGGTTGCCAGGAGTATTCTGGCCTTCTGAATCACCAAGAACAATTGATGTCAGATCTTCCACGCCTGTGAGCAAGGACCAGAAAAGCGTCTCAAACCCGGTGTTTAGGCCTGGAAGTCGTTGCTATTGCCGCAATCATACGGTAGCCATGGTCGACTGTCAACGGCATTTATTCTCTACGACCCATGTGTCCGACACTGGTCACGTATATCAGATAGCCGATCGTCGATCACAACCTGCTATACAGTCACCGCTATCATAGAGTAGGTATAATACTGCAAGTTACTGTAAATCATGTATGTACTAGCTAAGGTCGTAAATTATTCGCAATATCCCACGCGACGAATGGCGTGGCCTCAACGCCCGAACCAAGGGGAAAGCTTTCTAAGGGTAGGTGATCATGACTAGCTAGTACGAGTACTAACAATAAACCATATATTTAGCATCGTGTATTGAACCTGAAGTCATCAAAGGGTCGATGGGGTACCAAATGACCTGGTAGCTTGAGAGGCTCATGTCAAACTTCTGGCACTAACTAGACTAGCTTTTGGAGTGTCAAGTCAACGCGCCAGTGTCACGAGTCGCGTGGATACTACGTAGAAATGTGTCAATTAATAAACGTCAATTATCAACCCCTTGGGACATAATAAGAGGTGTTAACAGTATCCATACTGTCCGTGTCTGCAATATTACCACCAGAGAGACACACATCGCCGGAAGTAAACACTCAAGGGAAGCATGCCCTCTTATCAACCGCGGTCGCTAGGGGAAGTCAAAGTGGAAAATAAGCTAACCCTTATATGATGCTGTCGGTTTGTGGCGTTTCTGGTCACCGGCAAAGCCGATCTAATGAATGCCATTGAGTCCAGTTGAAGTCTCTGCTTTGCCTTGATTTAACGGACTGGAACGGACTCTGATCTCCCGATCCTCTACTCCGTAGAGAGTAGAGACCTGAGACAGTGGATCGTTTGTATCCGGCTCCAGTTATTGCTTGGCGAAGTTGGTCTCGCAGATCTTTTCTTAGCAACCACAAGACACGATACTAGATAAACAAGGACATGCGCTGTATGTAATCCTCGATAAGCATGTAAAGAATGCATCGCATTGACAGTTCTGCAGCGCTACACATACAAGATGGAACCTGCTGTTTTTTGGCTTGTTCCACGAAGATCTACCATGGTCTCCCCCTACGGCGTAACAGCCGAATGAGGATAGGCAGGTAGAAGGTACATGATAGTATATAGGACCCAGAGACTGGGGTCTATTATCACCTATCACAACCGTGTCCAATGGATGGTCCAGTCCATTGATCGCATGAAATATTTGTCTGCTTGCGGGTTTATCTGCGAATGAACTCAACCCAGACTACCTGTTCAGGACAACTAACTAAACCAGCTTGGAAAGAATGTCGTAGTGATGGTAACATTGAAGGAGTTCAGGAGACGCCCAATTGACTGGCAGAGCTGGATAATCACTTGATTAATGTTTCTTTCCATGCAACAACCAAAGACTGTTCCAGACGTTGAGAGGCGGACCTTTACACCCACAAGAGGTACGTTAAATGAAGCAGATCTCCTTTCGGTCAAGGGTCTATCCATAGTTGGACTAGTGCCTGCAGATGAACCCCTTGGTTGGACAGAGCTTGCTGCAAGGTACCCGAGTAGGGTAGGTTGTCGACAGCTTGGAGTGGATCATTGCTATTTTGTCATTTCATCCATGGACAAGAGAGTGTGTTGACCATGACCATGGATGGCATCAACTGGCTAGAGAACATTCTAACCTTCTGTGGCGTCTTCTCATGACCGACTCGGAAGAGCCCGGACTTGATCTGGCCTCTTTCTATGGCTGTTCTGTTTAGATCGTTGCGGAAACTGTTTAATGAGTTGATCTTGAAGGACTAACTTTGGGGCCACTCGCCGGCATCCAGAAGACTTACACCGACGGGCTGAAAAAGAGAACAAGATGAATGCAGTCATACATTAAATGTATCAAGGACCAACTGTCTGAAGATTCAGACTTGAAAGAAATCCTCCAAGTCGGTCTTGTCTAAATGCAGACAAACTTGGGCAGCTGGCAGTCCGAACAAAGACATTGTTTCTCTATTGAACAACGAGACACAAATGACATGGGAATAAGCTGATCGGGAAGCGAGACAAAGTCTGAGGAGGAATGCTGTCGATCTTAGTCCCCGTTTTCTGTCTCCCTCAATATTGACAATTGGATTCATCGCGTGCAAACCATGTCTCACCTTTGTCCTTCTAGCTGGACGTCATCGTGGCCCAGAAGCTCCAGGGAAGAAAGAAATATACTAGTGGCAGGTAGTTACACAAAGTTTCCTGGAATGTGGGTTACCACGTAGCTGGAGACAATGGACGTACAAGGCACGACAACGACAGGACAGGGAGACGGAAGCAGAAGTATTGTTGCTGTAGACGGGAAAGATAAATGTCATCTTTACGCAACGAATGAGACGAGGTATCTGAAGAAAGTTCTCAGCAGCAAATCAATGGCCTTTTTGGTGAAAAAAAAGACGCTCAATTGCTCCGGACTCAAGTGATACCCCCGTGTTACTTATTCCACACCGCACCCACCGTAAGCTCGTCACTTTGCGAGCCGTCTTTTTATTCCTATACCTTGCCGTACCAACCAAACTTATTAGCCAACAAGGGCGAAAAGCGCGAAACCACAAGCACAAGGATCAGCCTGCAACTTAACTCAAGCTTAGCCTAGCCTACTCTGTACCTAGCCGGGTTAATTTAGTGGAGTTTTCCCTAGATACTTGCAGTAAAGTCAAGGGTCCCGGTCCCTTTTTCCCTGGTACCTACTACCTACGCTACCTGCGCTATAGCACTCAGGTCGCCCACTTCTCCCTCCACATTTGAGACACCATATGCATCGCATCGTCCCTTTCTTCAAAGTCGACACCTGATCCTCTTTCTATTCTTTTCATGTCGCAGACGTTTTAGTCTCGCGTTTCGACTCTTTGACCTGGATTTCCTCTTCTTTGCTCTTGTCAGTTTTGGATTGGAAACTCTTCACTAACAACCACAACGATTTACGTGCACAAACCTTTACGAGCCGGAACTTTCTCTCCTCTTCCTCCTCTCTCTTATCATCTCCAGCAACAAAGGAGCTGGCTATTCGCCTCAACTGGACACGACCTCCCGATAAAATCCTTTTAACGATTACAATCCAAACCACAATAAATAACACGAAAAGTACCTCAACATCACGACTCTCTGTATGCGATCGAAAAAATTGCTACCGCACTGACTTTTGGCACCCCAAATTCACGTCATCAACCCCAGGGACACCGGTCGCAGAACGGGCCTGGGGTACGAAATCTAAAAAGGTCTTACACCACGCGCCATCTTTTGAAACAACCGCAACAAGGCATTCATACGTCACATTGTTCAAGCCCTTTTTAGACAAGCACAAGACGGCATCTCAACTGCTCCTTTTCTCAGCATCGCGTTAATAAACTGGACTCCTATTGTGCTTCAACAACACAAGTCACACCGCCATCATGGCTCTCCCACGAGAGTCCATGTTCCTTCCGACTATCAAATGCTCATCATGTAGTCGGGAAGTTGAAATTTCTATGATGGGAGACCATATTTGTGCTCCACCAGAGCCTGAACGTAAGAGAGGAAGATACCACAGATTGTCTCATCGACCAGGTGAACTAATTAATTATCTACTAGTTTCTCCTCCACCAGAAAAGTATGAGGCATACACTCCATACAGCCCAGCACCTTTTAGTCCGGGGCTTTACAGTCCAGCATCTCCTGAGAAACCGGGTCACATACCACCGTCGTTAGATGTCAACGCTGCCAGTAAGTGGCTACCTACCTAGTATCTACCTAGGTATGAAATAAGAAAGAAAAGAAGTCCGGCTAACAACCTCGCAGATCACCCCTTTTTGCGACAAGGACAATTGACACCAAATAGTGAGCCACGCAGTACAGCATCAATCAATGATATGGAATGCTTCTTCGACGACGTTCCAACACCACATGAAGACGATCTTATCATGCCTTCACCGCGGCCCATCGATCGTCCTGGAGCTTACGGAGGTTTTGGCGAGAAGAAGCACGGCCCAGACTTTCAACCGCGCTCTGTGAGTCCCAACGGAGGAGCCAACTCATCGCTGTTCAAGAGAGTGGACACTATCGCCCCAGGTCCCTTCGATCCCATTCGCAGTCCTTCGGCGATGTCCTTTCCCAAGGAGATAACAGAAAGCCGCGACAAGTCAGAAAGCTTCCTGAGTGCATCACCAAGAGACTACTTTAATAATCAAAGAAATGAAAGGTCTCCCTCTCCTACAGGAAGTGCCAATGACAATAACTACGATGTCTCTGGCCCCCCTCGACGACCAACACGGGATGACTACGAGGGCTTCGGGCGCCCTTCTGAGGCCGACGAGTTGCTTCAGCCTCAGCCTCTAGGGGTTATGAACCGCTCTGACACATTCCCCAAATTGGCTGTTCGATCGGAAGCACCATTGCGAACTACTTCTGCGCCTGGCGTCAAGCATGAGCGCACTGCCTCCAGTGGGTTTGGACATGCTTCGAAACCATCAATGGGACCAGACACCTCGAGAGCACCCCCGCCGCGTAAGAGTCTATTACACCCATCGAAATCCAGCAAGTACTCGGCATCTGTCGATCTTGCTGCTGAGTTTGGCGTTAACAACCCTTACCACACACCCTCGGATTCTACATCTTCTGGGTTCTCTACATTCAGCCACCAGAGCAACGGCAGTTCTCAGACTAGCCAAACAAGATCTCAACCTCGACGCGATCCCTCGGACCTCTCAGCTATGGACGGACTAATGGAAGATCTCGAGAGTTCAATGGAAGCATTAGGCTCCAAGAATGCTCAAGCCGACGCCCCTGTGCGGCCTGCACGCGCTCGATCACCTCTTGCAGAGTCGCCACTGGATGTGTCCCGCGAGCGACCTGATTCTGCCAACCGCTACGAGCCTCGAGTTGAGGCACCTCCCCAACGGCACGATCCCCAGCCAAACCCACTTTACGCGTCATCACCTCAAGATCACTACTCTAATGCAAGCCCGCTATCAACGCCTTCGCAAACCCTTCCTCCAGCTCTGTCACCACCTGTTCGGAGAGCGACACAAGACCCTGTACGATCCCGAGGCAACTGCAAAGCTTGCGGTCTTGCTATCACAGGAAAGAGCATCTCATCTGCAGATGGAAGGTTGACAGGCAAATATCACAAGGCCTGCTTTGTTTGTACGACATGCTCCGAACCCTTCAAATCAGCCGAATTCTACGTCTTGAACGACAAGCCTTATTGTGAACACCATTATCACAAACTTAACGGCAGTCTCTGCGGAAGCTGCGAGAGGGGAATTGAGGGCCAATACCTTGAGGACGAATTCTCGATTAAGTACCATGTTGGCTGTTTCAGATGTCTCGACTGTGGTCGGTCCCTCTCCGATGGCTACTTTGAGGTAGAAGGCAAGTCGTACTGTGAGCGAGACGCCTGGCGTCGTGTGCAGCAGTCTTACCCTCCCCCAGCGAAGCCACCTCCAGGCCGAGCGCCACCCGGTTCACGACCTCCCATGATGGGTCTCCCTGGCCACCCGGCACAGCGAATGGGTCCTGGCATGGGACTTCCACGACCTCCGTACGGTATGCCGCCGCCTGGAAACAGGCTCGCTCCCGGGCCCCCTGGACACCAAGGTCCTCGACCACGAATGAACAAACGACACACTCGACTTGGCATGATGTAACGACCTAACTATTTTACCTGAATCTCGACGACGCTGTATTGACCATAACTATATCTTGTAATATCACCTGTCTGTGTCTAGAACGCAATATTTTTTGACACCCCTGGTTTTGCTGTTATCTTGCTTGGAGTTGGCTAGCATCGTTGTTTTGTTATTATACCCCCATTGTTTTTAAGCTTCCCTCTTGCTGTTTGTAGGTAAATCAAGTATCATGCAGTTCTTTTGGAAAACGGCGGTATCAGCCTGGGTAGTCCACATAGCTTCATGGTATCTTGGGAGGCTCTACACATGAGATCTCTGGACTAGGGATCGGCCATTGGCCGGATGCTTGTATGAGCCTCTGTAATATAGTGTATTAATGAGAGCGTTGGTGGAGGTCTGCTCGAAATCAAAATACGGTTCAAACACTAGTAAAGACAAAGCCCCAAGTAAAATGTTGTGATGAATGTCTCCTATTCGTTCTCGCTGATAGCGATCATGACCACTTGTCAACGGTGGTGGAGAAGCCTGAAGAAAGATCACCAAGTAGGGTCACGACTATCATGACAGTAACGGCCTATGCCTAGGTAAAATAGGTATATAGCCAATGGAGGGTAGATAAAATCTTTCGAGACTGGTTCAAGCGTGGATCAACGCAGAAACCAACTTGTTTTGTTGAAAGGAGATGTCTGTGGTTGGGCTGTAGACCATTTGGCAAAGTCACGTGTATATCAAACCAATTCTTCAGGAAATAGCAAATCTACCCAATTCAGAACAAGACTCGATGCCCATAGGAAATGCCATACTATTCAAGTCCAAAATATTGCCCCGTCTACTATAATTATTCCAATTAATATTGCATGTCTTGATTTCGCTTGCAATCTCCTATAAAATCGTTTGTGTGGTGGATGCTTAGTGGTCAGCTCCCTAGATTGAAACCTTAGTTACACGTCCCAGTTAGTGGACGACCATTGGCCTACAAGTCCCAACGCCTCGTCATCCACACCCATTCCATTAACTCTCCCTTCTTCAGGACCCTTTTTGCTCTCCCTTTTCCTCTGTTTTACCATCCGCATCGTCCTTCAAAGACGCAGCGTGTGACTTGTTTTCTTTTTTTCAGTTGCGCATCCTTCGTATTTGCTTTTAACAGTCTATTTCTCTCTTGGTTGTCTTTGACAGAAGCCGCGCCACTCCTTCAATCGGCGACAGAGAAGCATTCAATTCTACGACAGACCGATCGAACGAGGCTATCTAATTTCGAGATAGCTGACAGACCACATCTCCCTGCAAACGATACCCCTTGCATCTCCGCGACCGAGTACTTCCATCCCAATTATCCAGCAAGCCATGCACCCCTGATCTTAGTCGGCCTTGTTGACCACCTCATTTGCGATTGCGATACCAGCTTCGACTTACCTTTGCGACACAACTCGGTTTCTCTTTGGATCAGCCGATTCATACAATTGCTGCCCATCATGAAGAAATGGCATCCCCAAAGCCGGCGCTTGTTCGGCGCCAAGCTACGGCCTAGATCCATGATCATCATCGTCTTCGCCATGCTGGCCGCTTACTACCTGTTGTTTTCGCCCACCACAACTATTCCGGTTCCCTCCAACTCCCCAGGTACGGTTCAAGAACCACCACCGCCCGTCATCGAACATGGTGGCAACTCCCAGCCACAGGGAGAGGGTGAAGTCGAGGATCAATATGGATCCATCCACAGACAGCTTTGGGAACTCACAGCCCAGGATCTTAAGGACTGGCGGGATCCCACCGATGGCGAGGACCCCAAGGATATTGAACCCGGTTTTGAGACTGATGGAAAAGAAAGAGGGTTTGGAGATCTTGGCAAGCTCCAACACGAGAAAGATATGAGAAAAGAATGGCGACACGCCTACTCTGTTACGTCCAAGTAAGCAGCTGAGGTCTTCCAAAATGATATGCCTGCTAACACGATCCCAGCTTCCCTAGCTCCAATCATATTTACGGAAAGACTCTGGCCAATCTGGAAAACCATGAGGCTCGACCTGACGAATTCAGCACCGATCTCAAATTCGACCCTGACGCCGACGTAGAGTACAGCTCTGAAAAGCCTGTTCGGTATAACCCTTACCCCAAGTACAACAGTGACGACTGGAAGAAGGCCGGGCACGCTCAGTACTTCCCATGCAAGGGTGCTACTGGAGAGCCTGTTGAAGACCTGCTTGTCTTCAAGGGTCGACCACGCGAATGGCCTTTGCCCCGCTTCGGCAGCTATGATGCTTTGAACATGGACCCTAACCTTTGCTGGGAGCGAGAGACCCGACTTGGTCCCTACGGATTACATCGTCAGTTTAAGAAGGTTGGTGGTGAACCGCAACCCCTCAACTTTGATAGCGTCAACTGGGGCGATCTTCAACGAATGTGTGTCAACAAAAACGCTCAGCGTTTCGAAATGAACCGTGAGCGAGTCAACGAGTATCTTAACAATTATCCCGAGACTGTCATTGGGCCTCACGGGCCCAAGAATCCTGAGAAACCTGCCCAGGAGAAAATGTCGAAACGAGATAATCCAGCAGAACTGGAAAGCATGGACCAGGCTGCCCCGATCAACGCTGAAGCTCTGCCTCCCACAGCCAGCCCACAACCAAAGCAACCTGTAGAACACACGAAGGATCCCAGAGCCCCTGCAAAGAGCCACGTTTCCGAGCCTCGAACTGCTATTCTCCTCCGGTCGTACACTGGAAAGGACTACACCGAGAATGACAAGCAAACGATTCGGGCGCTGGTTTCTGAGCTATCTCTTAGAACCGGAGGCCAGTACGAAGTCTTCTTACTGGTCCAGGTCAAAGATAACAACTTGCGTATTTTTGAAAACGAGGAAGTTTACCAAACTGTTCTTTCGCAGAGTGTGCCACCTGAGTTCCGCAGCATGACAATTCTCTGGAACGACGACATAGTCTGGCAGCTTTACCCGAAGCTGACCGACCCTGAATCAAAGAATGTCCACACTGCCCAATGGCTTTCTGTCCAAAAGTTCAGCCAAGAGTTTCCCCAATTCGATTTCATTTGGAACTGGGAGATGGATTTCCGCTTTACCGGCCACCACTACCACCTCTTGGACAAGCTTGGTGAATTTGCTAAGAAACAGCCTCGAAAAGGCATGTGGGAACGCAATGAGAGATGGTATATCCCTACCTATCACGGCAACTATGACGAGGAGTTCCGTCGAGACATCGAGGAACGATATGGTGACAATACCATCTGGGGTGCTCCCGAGTTCCCCTTCATCAACCCTATCGGGCCCAAGCCTCCTGTCGCAAGTCCCAGTCAGGATAACTACGAATGGGGAGTTGGTGAAGATGCCGATGTTATCACCGTATCACCCATGTTCAATCCCATCAACAGCAACTGGGTCATCGCCAACCAGGTTTGGGGCTACAGCGATTCAACCCATAAATCTCAGGATATTCCTCGACGAACCACCATCGTCACGCAGTCTCGTGTATCAAAGAGGCTACTAAACATCATGCATGTTGAAAACGTGCGTGGTAATCATGTTGCTTCAGAAATGACACCGCAAACAGTGGCTCTACTGCATGGCCTCAAGGCAGTATATGCTCCCCATCCTGTTTTCATGGACCGTGACTGGGATGGAAAATTCTTGAACAAATGGTTCAACCCTGGCGAGAACGGCGAATGTGGTGGCCGTGGTAGCCCCATGGGCTGGGGCCGAGAGCGCAGATACATCGGGTCGACCTGGTACTACCGGGCCATACCTCCAAACAGACTTTACAACAACTGGATGGGTTGGCAAGACACAGGCATCGGTGGCCCTAAGTGGGAAGAGAAGCATGGACGTCCATGCTTGCCTCCTGTCATGCTGCACCAAGTCAAGAACACCGAGCCAACCAAGAATGGCCATGAAACTACCTTCGACTTGGCCTACGGTTAATCTTGAGCTATGGTACAAGCTTGATATCTGTGTCTTTGCTCGGGTTTTGAGACAACTGTATGACTTGATGTCGGTATCTCTTTTTGTGGGTTCTTTAGATTCTTTTAAGAACGCTGTGGGAAGATTACAGCATATGTTAATAAGGGAACATAACCATTAAGCCGTGTTAGATAGGAGGAGGTACGAGAGATACGCAGGGTGTTTCTAGGAGTTTGGAGTGTCTATTTTTTGCATATTAGAAGACGGCCAACGCGCATAGCTTTGGCTTACTGAACCGAGCATTGATTCCGCCACAATTAAATGGTCCTACGCACAATTCGATTATTGAAGGTGTGAGACTTTAATTACTCAATCTCGAAACCCAATATGCTGTTCCGATGTGTTGCAAGCAAGACATGAATGATGCTCACACGTAATTGTCCGACCCGAGCTTTTACCGTCGCCCAAACGCTATGGCGAACCTCACCTGCTCACTCACACAACTTACATACTCGCTGTCGACACATTTGAAATATTTCTCCGTGAAGGACTTACACAAGAGTTTATTCCTGCTTGGAACGAACAACCGGTGTAGGAAGCATTATCTATATGGACTTTCTATTGCATCATTTAGCGGTCATGCGCAGCCACCCTATACCATGAGCCCCCCTCCAAGCGTAATATTTCATTCATTTTTATTTCAACCTTATGTTCATTGCTAAACTGTCGCAGACTCCTACTCCAAGAAGGTTTCTTCTTCCAAAGAGGGGTACGCAATCATCTCAAACTCCTACCGGACTTCCGCGGTTTCAGTCAACCCCTCGTTTCGCCTCCTCTTCTATTCCTAGGCCGACACAGGCAAGGGCTAGCATCGACATTGAGGACGTTGAAGAAGTCGAAGATCGCACTCAAGCTAGTTCTCAAGACAGCCGGTGTGATAAGATCGCACTAAGGAAGTGTGAGTCACTCCATGATTCCATTCAAGTCGAGTCCGATGACGCAACAGCTTCGCAAGATGCTTGTTCAGCCATATCGGACAACGAGATAGACGTTAAAAGCTCAAGCTTTTTTGATCGGGAGGCTTCCAACGCGCCAAGCGTATCGCACGAGGTTTCTCCGTTAGAAGAGCGGGAGCCGAAACGACGAAGAGTATCAATTTCTCCCATGCAAGAGTCAAGCCCATTAGAAGAGCAGCATTACATGGTCGATGAAGATCCAGAAGATATACATGAGAGAGAACAAACAGGGACTCAGGAGTCTACACAAAGTATTCAAGATGCTGTTATTCCGTATGATGAGTCAAAAACACTTCACCAACCAACATTCCGCGAACCACCGCGCTTCAAACAGGTTGAACTCGACACCGCAGCGGACGGTATTCCAGCAGCATTCTCTCCCCAGCGCCGAGGAGCAAAATACATACCTGGAGGACTCGCTGCCGAACTCCAAGGGTGGCTTTCTGAGGTAAAGGGCTGGGAGGGTGTAGTGCCAGCCCCTGCCTCGAACATCAACGTGATAGTTGAAGAAGTCCGAGTAGGTCGGCGTTTCTACCTGGTTAAAGGTCGTTCCGGCATGTCCGAAGGAAAGAGGTTCTTATTTGCTGGTGAAGGTAGACTGACGGGCCTAGGGCAGAGGATGCCTATGAGTGTTGGCAGTGTCGTTGAGGTAGGACAGCCAGTGTGGGATATCGAGATGGAGGGGGAAGTTTGGACGGTGGCATGCGACTGGAAAGTATCTTGAAGAGTAGCAGACCATTCAGATCAAGGAATCCTGGAGTTGTGAACATCGGGTAGATTCTTTCATGGAGTGTATATATATATATATATATATCTCAATGGCGTAGAAGGAGTCACTCGGTGGCCATTGTATAGGTGCCCAAATATGTCTAGAATATTAAGCCCCTGTGGTATGGCTTGCTTTCTCGTCACTATCATGTGCGAGACGTGTTCAGCCAGTTGATAACCACACTGAGCCGCTCGTTCTAGCACATACGACCATACCTGCCAGAAAATACGGGATCCCGTCCGCTCTCCCATCGTCAAGCTCGCAAGGGGTGGATTAGTAGTTGGGTCGGTGACGACCAGCGAATACCCGCTGTTGTATGTTATTTTTCTTTCTCTTTTTATTTTGTTTTTGACTACTATTCATGTTAGTGATGTTTTAGTACATTTGGACTCATATTACAGGGAAATTGGTTGTATAGATACCTAGCTAGGCAGGTAACCGATGAAAATAGAAGCAACCCTCTGAGGCACTCCATTCTTTTACGCCAGCAACTCTTAAATCGTTAACTAGAAATTCCCGAATAACCATCCCGAAACGCACGGGCCGATAGTAGAGATTGTTTGATTCAATTTCTCCTATAAGCGGACTCTTTGTCCTCATCGAGGGCTGGTTGGAGCTCGTCGAGTTTGATGATAATACTCTCCAACTGAACTCGTGACAGATTCACGTACGCTGCCCAATAGAAGCATAATATCTTATATAATGATGTGGCTAAGAGAGTATCCTGATTTTCCACTCGTTGATAATCGAGAGAATCTCGCTTGGCGTGGGTCTACGAACTCAGAGATGGTTATATATCTGCATAGCCGCAGCAGATAGAATCGAAGGATATTGTTTCGATCGCCATGTCTAGCGACCAAGGTGGTATAACTTATGCGTTAATGGCTGGGATTGGGTTGGTACAAGTTTCAAGCCCATGTTAAGCAGTAGAATATGCTTGCTTGAAACAAAGTAAAGACGCAACTGAATGATGGATTATTGCTTCTGTGAAACCCGAGCTATTCTTGTCATCCGAAGAAACTCTCCGTTCTACTGGCGTACCCTGATAATGAGGATGAGAACTCGCATATCGCCCAATACAGACTGGGGTTGAGTCTTATTCTTTGCTCGATAGATATGTTCTCTGGGAGTTAATGGGATGACAAGACGTAGTATTGTAACCGGACCAAGCTCGCTACGCAGTGCGATAACTCATATAATATGCGCACTCTTTACCAGGACCCCCCCAGCTCGGAACACTGCCTACCAGATGCATCTGGTAATGAGACAACTCCCAGCGGCGATCAAAAGCTGTTCAACAGACTCTTTTTATTTTTGGCTGCTGGGACATAGCATTTGTCCGGCATCAGTCTCAGCCGGCTTCAAGATACACCACAGCCACTGGATATTGTCATGGCACAAGTCAGGCGAATGAGCACATCCAGAAGGGCCAGCTCAACAGTAAGCGCCTATAGCACAAACAGACATAGAAATAACTCACATACTTGAAGTGCTGATCTGGCACTACGAACCCTATGGTATCATTTACCCACCAAGGAACTGCTCTGGTCAGGGTTTTCTCTAACCTCAGAGTTACAAGCCTTCTGTATGTCGCCCTCCTTTAGAGCCCACGACTGGGTCTTGGACCCTCAGCTGTTTTGGCGTCCCCTCCGAATATGGATCTCGGTTTCTTTGCTTCCGTGCAGCCCGGTGTGCTCGCAGCTCAGAACCAAGGAGCGACCAGCATTACAATGTCAGTCAGTGGATTCCCAACTTCTCTCATCATTGGTAGTGGACATCAAACAAGCCCAGTCCGTGAGTGCCTTGTCGTTTGTAGTGTCTACTGTATTCTTGTGACCTCTTAGGAAGCTTTCATCTCTGTAGCGTGTCTTGTCACATCTGCCATGAATCATGATGTATTCGAGCATGTGGACTGGTTTGCCTTACCTAATAATGCCACTATGTAGATGTATGTCGAAACTCCGAAAGAGCAAGTTATCAGCCACCCTTGAGAGGGTAAAATACATCTGTTTGACGCCAAGTGTGAGGCGTTCACTTGTTGCCTCGATGATTGGCAGACTTTGGGTAGACGGAGTATGCTTCTAGAGCACATGCGATGTGTGTGCTCTGTACCCTGTATTGAGACCGTAGCCCATTCTTTTCAACAGGTGACTCCACCCTATAGCGTACTGGGTCAAGTATTCGGTGGTCTCTCGGATCTTTGTTGCGTAGGTAGACACAAAAGTGGTACAACAAGGCATCAAGCGACACTCTGACTCTGTGCCTGTTAGTAGCCCCCGCATGAAACAGGACTCTTGGTTCAGGGATTTTGCAAACCATGTCGTTATACTAAACCTAAAAGCCAATTGAGATGCGAAGAAAGTATGTGGATCCCGAAGCGATAGGTTAAAGGGTTTTCTTATCAAAACCTTTTACTTTTTGCATACTCTAAAGCTCCAACAGTAACTAAATCCCAAATCATATACTACCAGTGTATGAATGATATTTCGAAAACCAACTTAGAATATGAAGGCTACTAGCTAGCAGGCCTGGAAAGTAGTTTATATTATATTATAAAGTCCTGCAGCTCGAGAGCGGTATAGTTTCTAGACTAGAGTTATATATGTACTTTATATACACTACCCCTTTTTATATACC
>JAAVUI010000607.1:0-30459 GCA_014899075.1 Fusarium goolgardi
TTATTTTATTGTATATAAAAGTTATCTTTATTTTTATTTTTATATTAAACTTTATATTTAAGTAACTTCCTTACTTTAAAAAACTTAAAGACTGTTTACTTTAAGTAAAAAAGCTTAAAATACTTATAAAACTTAATTATCCTTTTAATTTGAACTTTTTAAAGTATAAATAACTAATTTAAGCCTATTAGAAAAGGAAACCCACTTAAAAATTCAATTTAAAATAATAGAAAAGTTATATCTATATATATTGTTATTATCTGAAGCTTTTAGGCTGTAGGGGTGGTTAGAAGGGTGGCTGGATTCTGCTGGTTTTTTTTTTTTTTTGCACCCCCTAGCCAATGCACCCAGCGTTGCATCTCCAATGCCGAGCCTACGTTTTATGTAGTCAAGATGGAATAATAGGCTAAGCCCAACAAGTTCCCGGCTTGCGAAGTGCCCACAGCTGTCAGTTTAACCAGAAGTACAAGGCACAAATCTAGCAGGTATCTCAATGCCGGCCTCTGCCCTTCTTCGACTCCAGTGGGCGTAGTCCTCTATGTATCTTACCCTGGGAGCCGATTCCCACACGGTACGTATAATCGAACCACTTAGCCATTCTCACTCTGTGGCTACTGAATCTGGCGGAACACAAACTCATCGAGCTAGCAGCTTATACACTCGATTAAAATGTCAAGCGATTCACCTAAACATGAAACCTGTCGCCTCTGGCTCATCGTCTGAGATTCAAACACCCAGCCCTATCAGCTTCACAAGAATTGATGACAGGAAGCTGACAGTCGGTTGTCCGTCGTATTCTTACTAGGCCATACATCTTGATGTTTGCCCTTGTTTGGCTTGAAGAGCCAACTCCGATGGTAGTCCGAATTACGGTCGGCAACAAGTTTCGAGATACGAAAGGCAATCGGTGAAAGCATATGACGCCGGCCAGACAGCCAAAAACAAAACGTGGTTGTATCATATCTTGCCCTTTTGTGTAGTGTGTATGGGCTCTCGAACAGCGCCAACTCACATTCACTTAGCATTTTCCGTCCCTTTCTCGCCACGCTTCTACAAATCGTCCAATAACTGTCTATCCTGACCAGCGTATCCATATGGGCCAAGACCACAAACAAAATGGGACGAAATATCCTGGTACATTGGATTCAGGATATTCCCTGTCAACAGCCGCCTTACGCCCATAGTCCATTTTTGCTCTATGTCAAGGCATTTGGATTAGCTTGGCACCGGCTCGGACGCATCTTCCGGATCCAGGTCAAGCTAATTACTCTTCCGTATTGACCTACATATGTAACGATGGGTATCGGTCCCAGGACGCATACAGGTCGAAAGCTCCTGGAGCTCATACCGAGTGGTCTCGTTCTCCACCAACATGTGGAGGCTCTCCAGCTTGCCTCTGACAAAGTTCAGGTACCTACGATTGTCAGGATCTTTCAACACGGCAGTTGAAACTACATACAGCGGCTGGACTGTAACGAACATTGAATTCTGGAGAAAATGTTGAGAATGGACCCAGAAGGCGATCCTGCAACCTACCTGCTGTCCCAGGATCGTGGCCTTGCTTGGTTACCAAGTGGCATGGCTGCCTTTCTCTGTCGTCAGGCAATGATGCGTGCCTGCATTTGGCCGGTGAAACCATCTGCAGTGCTATACAATGAACTACGATTGAGGCAGGTCGATCATATTCCGCCCCGGAACCTATAGGGTCAAGTGTAGCTCTTGGCCTGAACTACGTTTCTGATCCGGATGCCCCATGTGGACGTATATTACCTTTCTCATGACCAGTTCGATTCGAAAGCCAAGAAAAACTGACGAGTCAAAGCCATACATGCTCGTGTGGAACTGTGGATATGAACAGCGGCGTTTGCATGCATCTCCGAAGCTCCCGATCGTTATTCAGAAGGCGCTTATGCTTGTTTTTGCGCCTTTATGTGTACTGTATCGCTATCATCACATCCCCACCCCCCACCCCTTGAACCACCTTAATTTGATCTCTTGAACTTGAGTCCTTGACGGATTGATTCGCCTACTGGTTTCCGTTACGGTGACCTTTGCAGCAAAACGGGTCTTGAGCCTTTGAATTCGGCCTGATACATTTCGACATTAGGCCTTTTTTCAAACATATCGCTTACCTTAGTAGTTTCTATGGCGGATATGTTTACTTCTGCAAGCAAGCCCACATACGTCCGGCGTTCTTGCCTTGCAGCGTTAGAACGCCTCCCTGTTCCAAGAGAGCTGCAGAGTGGCTCACGTCGAGAGAGAAAGTCTTTACCTGCAATCTACTGTGGCGAACAATCTGGTGCTGGCCACGCGTGAGGTGTTATGACTTGAAATGTGCCCCCTGTTGAGACGCACGCGAGGGAGGGTCCTCTCGCAATCATCTGAACTTCTAAACCTGGGGGAGCATGGTATTGTTTTCGTTCATCCCATCTCTGATTACTCCTACATACCTAGGAATGCAGACGTAGTGCTCTTTACATACACTCACATAATGGCGTCTACGTGAACCCTCTCCACGCTTCCATGCTTTGGGACCAAATCCTGTTCAGGTTGTACTGCGATTACCACGACTACATCTTTTTTCCCCTCAGGCAGGATACAAAGTGCCTCCGTATGCATAGTGATATTGGCTGCTTGGCTGCTACTGTTAAGCATTCGGCCTGTCTGCGTAATCTGCAAATCAGTTGATATATGAAAAGGCCATTTCTTGTCTTCGCTGTCGAGTTCTACTAAAGCTCTATGGTTTACAAGGTGTCTCGAAACGAGAAAAAAGTAATTCGGCTGACCCCCGGTCACTAGCAGGCGTCCTGTTATCTCTCCAACGTCAGACATGTTGTGCGAACTTGGCAGCGTTTACCCTTTAATTCGATATACTGTCTCATGTAAGGCACCTTCAAACTCGGTTGTTAGTCTGCCCCCCTAATACAGTGATCGATTCCCGTCTCTTACCGCAAAAAAGAAAAAAAGCTGTTCATGTCTTAGATAATCGGGGAAGTTGGAGACTTAACATATCCCGATGTTTACGAATGCCGACGACGACGCTGGCGGCTACAGTCATTGACCAGGGTGAAGACATCCCAACCAAGCGCCCTGATCCTCACACAGCGACTAACCCTATCTCATCGAGGGTCTAGACATTCTCTGCAGAGGGGTGCCGTGGCTGTTTACAAGGTTTTGGGGGAATCTTACGCAGCTGCTCTGAGCCCTGCTGCGATTAAATGATGGCAATGGAATGACACTGTTGAGTGAACCCACACTGAACTAACAAGGCGCTGGGGTCACAAAAAAAGAAACAGAGTTTGAATATCATCATCAATTCAAGCTTCGGTTGAAGTTACCAGAAGCGTCTAAGTAATATTCCACTGTCATATAGGAGACTTCCAGTCCACTGGTTCTCGTATACGGAGTCCACCCGTAATGATCATATCAAAGTGAATCGTACAAGGGCCTGTCTATACTTAGATGTGTATAGCCCACAGTAAGATAGAAACCACAGATCTGGCAGGTCCATAACGGAAAAATGAAACTACAAGCTTCTGCCTGTGGGTGCCAACGGGGCTAAATTGGTGGTGACGAGGCGTCACGCCGTAACCGTTGCAATAACTAGCCCACTCTGTGTCGACCCTGTGCCTGTTCACCAGGGTCTTCAGTGCACCAGATCGACGTACGTCTGGATGTCACCGTGACCTTCGGTCAGAATGATCGCCTTAGTTGGCTCGGTTCACTTCGAGTCCCCTCTTACTGGAGCGCAAGCCGCGATGAGCCTGGTATCGCCAAGACTCTCCGTGTTGGAAAACTGCCCAAGGGTTTTCAAGTGGCCTCGGTGATAGTTGGCACTTGGCGCCAGGGTAATTTGTCGTGGGTATGCCGGGGAAGGTTCCTTGTTTCTCGGCCAGCTGGTTCAGGGTTTCGTGGATATCACTGCCCCTTAGACTCGGGGCGAGTCGGGTATCCAGCCTGTTCTCGTAGATGCTCCTATTTTGAGAACACCGACGGCAGATGGGCCAGTTTCGTGCTTGCGAGTTGTTCTCTATGGCAAAGAAAGGGTGCAATGCCTTGTCGGTGGTCGTTATGGATTGCCCATCCTGATTCAAGCTCCATATCGGTGACTTCCACTTGCCAGTCTAACAAAACTGTAAGGCACGTTTTGCCCAACGACTAACCGCAGACTTTCAACGGTTGTGAAGGCAGCAACATCATCAGCCCCATAAGCAGCGAACCCATTCTTCTCAGCAACCAGTCCTGGATCCGAGCTCTTCCTTCCAGCTCCATCAGCCAGATCAAGAAAAACCTTTTTGGTATTTGCGATTCCCTTGGGCCCAACCCCTCCGAATGCTCGCAGTAACATGCTAACCAGGTGGCTCTTATCCGAACCAAGCGCCGACACGATGACGAAGGGAGAGCTGTCGTTCTCCACGGATCGGGCACGCTGGAGACTCTCGAGACTGATAAAAGGTTCGATCGGAGGTGCGTTTCGGGCGAGACTAATTGGTGTGCGGAAACCGACTGTATAGATCTTGGATATCTTGAGTGCTCTCATGGCGAAGAAAACAGGGGCTGCGTCATCCGAAGACGAAGCCATAACAACAGCTGAGCGGCCGAAATACGCAGACGGTGCCAGATCGCGTGTCAGTGTACTTAGTATACCCTTCCAGCCCGCGTTATCGAATACAAGAGAAGTTGCTGATCCTAGGCCAGACTGGCTATTGAATTCAACTGAGTCGTTCTGTCGGTGACGCGGACTTGATGGCATTGAACCTGGTGAAGATGATCTGGACGATGTGCCGGACTGAACCACAATGGTATCTACAACTCCGATAACACGGGCAGCCTCAGTCAGCACTGGACCGTTACCTCCGTTTAGACCAGCGAAGAAGGGGCTAGTCTTGGTCAATGTATGATGCGGCAGGCCGGGATTGAGATATGCGCCTCCGAAATGCTTCTGGTTACACCATGCTTCAATGCTCTTTGGGTTGTTGGGGTGCCTTTCGACGACAGCAAATTGGTGCGGGAGGCCTAATTCGTTGATACACTTCTCATAAAAAGGGGCTTGCGGAGTAGCGCTTCGAGACAATGCACTGGTGATTCCATAGATACGCCTTCTTGGTAGCTGGCCTAGTAGAGATAGCGCTGCATTGATTTCGGCCGCGCTCAACTGACCAGGAGCCGCTATGAGAGGAAGCAGTGGGTGAGTAATGGGTGTGAAGACAGGGTTCAGAGTCCTTGAGAACTGGCCGACCTCACCCATGTTGACGGCAGAAAAGGGCGGTGCGTTGGGATATTCAGCACGCATTTTGGAGCGGAAATACTCAAGTTCGAAATTCTCATTGTGTTCATTGATGATAGCAATCATTTTGATGATATCAGCATAAGGTATAGACCTCTCAAACACCTCCTGGGCGTACGGCAATGGCCATCGGAAGGATCCTGAGAAGTCATGGAATGCCGACATGATGCGAGAGTTGCCTCGTTGGTCATATAGCTTCTTGCGTATTTCTTCCGGGAGCCACAACTCTACGTCAATGTACTCTACACCCCACTGGATCGCGCGGTATAGGTATTCGTAGTATAGTTCGGGCCTATCCATGGGAAACCTTCCATTCTCTGTGACACATCGGGTGGTGAAGATGATGGGAAGTTCTGTTCGCTGACGAAGCAGCATGAGTTGCTCACCAACGTAGCTAAGGCTAGGAACTTCTGAGAAACCGCCTTCGCTAAGCGGCTCCCTTAATAGGTCGACACGGATCTCAACCGCGTCTGCGCCTACAGTCAGAATATCGATATTAGGCAGGGCAGCGCGGACGTCTGGGAAGGTTGTAGAAATGAAGTATGTTCTTGGCTTTGCCATAAGAGCTTCATGACAGTTGATCTGACCCAGCGTAAAAGAGATAAACCTGGCCAGGTCGCGACGCAGGTAGGATGATTCGGTATAGAGGAATTCGTAGTCGCAATTAGCAGAGAGCTGGATGTCGGGGGGCATCCCTAGATTCACACAGTGAGTATTTATGGCAACGACGAGGTCTTGATTCCTTGCAGCGACATCTCCTTTTGCTTCGCCTGCTGCGACTCCCACGACGAAGCCAGAATCGTCAGCCGAGACTTGGTCAAAGCCATTCCGTATCCGACATGGCGTTCCAAGCACCTCTGCAAATACCGAAACAATCTTGTCCTGGCCTGGTCCAAATACAATAGCGACAATCCTACTATCTCCCCTTGTTGGCGTGCATCCAAACGTGCTATCACTAATCGTGGCCGGGCTCGAACTGGGTTCATCGATTTGCATGGCGGTGGGGTCGGTAGAGCCGTTCAAGGCAATCGTGGGTGTTGGTGCGGGAAGCGATTCCGCTATCATCGATTGGACGGCGGCCATTTTATGTGGTTTCTTTTCTGTGCGACTGTCGTATTCCTTGCTGTCGGTTGGTCGCTAATTCAACTGCACTACCATTTAGAGCAGGCGCCTTCGATGCGCTAATGGATCTCGATTTCGATCAGTGCCACTGTATCGTTTTGCAGCATGTAGCCGAGCTTGTTGTCGTTGGCCAATGTGATTTTATATCTGGCGCAAATAAATTGAGTCCGTCGTTGCGTGAGATGCGAATATCAGTTGCGGGATCGTGGTAAATTAGAATAGTTCCAGTGTTATATTCAGTTCCAGGAAGGAAGAGCAGCGGTGGTCTCTAAATTAATGTTAGGGTCGAAGTATATAACAATTCGGATGTTAATGTTGTAGTCGGTGGCAATGATGCGAAGTGAAGTGCGCGCATGTATTGTTGCGGAACCTGTGGGGATTTTCCAAAGTATGGGGTAAAGCCGATGTTGGATAAGAGAAGAAGCAAGATAGGTGGGTGGGTGAGGGTCTTTTTGGGGGATGTATGAGAATGTCGGTCCAGGTGAGGCAGATCAAGCAAGTACTACCGACCTATGAATGGAAAGAAAAATAAGTAGGTAGGAGGTAGGTACATACACCCCGTGCCTCCCGTATTGAGACGAGGCCGCAGCGCAGCGGAAGGAATGGCTCATAAAAGAATTGATCGAGGAAAGAAGAGCAGAACAAGACAGAGCAAAAGACCAGGAAACTGCCAAGTAATGAATATTTGATCAGATGGGATAGCCAAGTAACTATTGTCTGAGCAGACCAGACCAGACCAGACCAGCCTCAGGTCAGAGCGAAACAAGGGACGAGATCCCTGACGATACCCGATGGGGCTGATGGAGCTGACGAACTGACCTATACCAGGAAGATCAATGAGACTAGCTGCGACCAGGATACGGAAAGAGGGAGGCTCTTGTCGTTGGTGGAAGGGGGAGAATCAAGGCGGACGGCGGAAGCTAGGGAATAATTCCACCACCAAATGGACGAGGAGAATTCGGGTCTGTTAATCCTCTAGGAAGATAGATTGGTAGGTAGGCAGCTTGGGGAAGAGCAGGTGACATATCTTATCTCGGCATGTTATATGTAGTGTTGTATCGATCAGATATAGTTGTATACAGTGATCAGCAAACAAAGAGATTGCGTTGAAGAAACTTTTTTACGGTGTTATAGCATCTCCTATCATATTGACCGCAGCTAATACCAGGATGGTGGGTTATCTTTGGATTGGATGTTTATCGTGGGGGTTGTCTTAGTGTCTGGGGTCAACGTCAACCACCAACGGTCGACCACGAGCCGGTAACATAGTTGTTTTACCTTGCATGATATCCGTACAGATACCGGATCAGGCTCTACTAAACTAAAACTTCCTGGGTATGTAGTAGGTAGTAGCTATCCCTTTCTTTCTTTCTTTCTTTCTTTCTTTCTTTCTTTCTTTCTTTCTTTCTTTCGTCTGTACTTACTGTTTGGATCCTCATCCCAAGTTAAGGCGTACGTGTCCATCATTCTGTAACAGATTGTCACGTCTTGAGTCATTCCACGACTATCAATTATCATGATGATACTCTGTATTCTCAGCTCTGAAAGTGGCCGACCCACGCAAGTAACCAAAATGACACTACTGTAGCGAACAAATAGGTATCCACGAGTAGGTATGCAGTGGACGGATGAATTGATTTGGTTTGATTTGGGGGCACAGAAGATCCCATTCATGAGCGGGCGTCCCCGTCTTCTTTCTTTTAGCGATCCTTCTATTAGTCAGTTGGTGACAGTTGCACACAAACATGCTCACTCAGTCCCTCACTTACAAGAAAGAAGAAACGCCACGCCGAATGCAGGTTGGGTTTGGTTGAATGGGGGTGGGGGGGAAGAGGATCTCAAGGGTCCAAGTTCCGTCCTAGTTCCGGACTTATAAAACTCCACGGCCTCTTATAGGAGGAAATGAGACATTCCCATTTATCCTCCAATCATGAATTCTCATCAAGGTCCCCCCGCATGCATGCTTTAACTTTGGTGAATTCGGCTCGCGGTTGTTTCGAGTCCATCCTAAATATTCCCTGTCCATGTTGTTCTTATGTTTCAAAGCCATGCCCGTGGAAACTCCAACATGATTGATACCTACCGAACCAGGCTTGGCTGCTTGGAAAACTGCATTTGCAGTTGCACCCGAAGCAGTCTTTATCTAATCGAGCTTAGGTCTCGGAGGACTAAATACAAGGCGAGCATCAACATGAACCATTTGCCCACCTTGCTTATTCCGCTCGCGTGTCACACATCACCTGGTCAAAGGTTCCCAGTATCCTGGAATCTTCATCAGGTTTATTAACATGCAAGCATTCTTGGGAACGACAAGCAACAGTCAGTATATTCTCCCTATTCGTTCTTTCCGGTCCTCTCTGTGGATAACCTCTACTTCAAATCGGTACATGACTTGCGAAGTCCCTTCGTGTCGTGACATGTTACGTATTCGTCCCATACGTAATCTCCGCAATCTGTCACTTCCCGCGGGTTATGTTTGATCTTCCCAGCCTTCCGCGTACATAGTATGTATGATACATACCTAGGTATGTTTGTTTTGTTTTACCGCATTTCTCTCATTTGTCGAGTAGGTATCCCAAATGTCGTTTAGTACTGCCCAAAGTGGCAATTTCCCAATCTGGCCAATGTTCCGTAGTATTGGGACAACCAAATAGTTAGTAAGTAAGTGTGTAGGTAGATACGTTGTATCACCAACAAACTAGCCATTCAAGCAATTGCCGATTGCATCTTCCGTGGTCAGAATCTTATTCACATCAATGCCGTCATCTTAGCAGTCATTGGTTTTATGTCTCAGCGTCGTATTGTATCTGCTGCTTGGTATCTAGGCCTCCAGCTGTAACAAGATACCTGATGTCAAAACATTCTCCAACGTTGTTGATTGATCCTCGATCTCAGTTCAGTATCGGAAGTCAAAGTACCCGGGGAAATTTGTTACAGATAAATTACTTGACATGATTTTCCATGCTCCATCGTGTTTCGTCATCCGGAAAGCTTTGCGAACCCCATATCTTATAGCATGGTCCCCTTAAGCGAATTGCTTGTCAACCAGTTAGTCCACGAATGAGCTATCGCCAAAATTAAAATCCTACATACACGTCTGGGCAAAACTCGGTCCTCTGCAGAGCAGACCTTATTACGGTTCGCTTGCTAACTGGCGTCTTATACGAGCTTCCCGTCGAGTGTCAACCCAATTCCATCCAATGGTTGACTGGGGAGTGACAGAACAAGCAAGACTTGGCTTTTTGCTATGTGTAACATGATGATGGTCAGCGACAAAAAGTTTCGCCGAAAAAGCAATTGGATTGTTTCCTGTGCGATGGAATTTTTCCACCGTTCGGATGTTAAAAGTAAAACTCCATGTCATTGTTGCTGTAAGGTCGCCTTGGGATGTGCTCTGAGTGTAAAGAACAGAGTTGGTATCATGATCCCCCTCCATCGTGATGGCATCCTCCATCTCTATCTAACTAACAACAACCATTTAATGTGCCAGAGACAGGCCGTATCACTTTCGGTATCAACGACCCGAGCCAAACACTCGATACCACCTTGACCAATTCCTGTCTTGGGACGTGGTCTGCTGTCAGATCCTATTCGGTTCTTGGGGTTTTCTTATCACGAGATAAGAAAACCCCAAGAACCGAACGACGCATACTTACATGGCAATCTTACCACCAATCGCATTGTCTCTTTCCATGGTCTCTCGGCAGTTCATGACACGGAAAGTTGGCAGAAGAGGCAGTGCAGCTGGCTGAGCAGGGTTATGGTTGATAACATGACACTTCGTTCTGTTCGATGGGATCTTCTGAGGTTCTGAAGCTGGCACTCATCCAAAGAGCCCAGTGTACACAACAGAATTTCTTGGCTCCAAATAAATTGCGGACTGGCACCCAGAACCAATATATCTATCTGGCCAAGAGCTTCCTTGTAAGAGGACAGCTAGAGCATTCTGCTAATCTTGACCTTTGATAGTACGTGAGCGAGTTCTTCGTACCTGATGCAGTTTCGTGTTCTTGGATATATGGCAGCAACATACTGGATCGCTTCCAGTGTCTTCTTATACTGCAAGTTTCTCTCTTCCCTTTCACGAGCTGCCGAGCCCTTTCCATTTATACTTGACGTTCCACTCCTCTAACATATCGAATTTTCTGTTGACTTTATTGCCTATACTATGTGGTTTGATCTAGTTGCATTTCATTGGAGGCTTTTGTTGCCTGGAGACGACTTGCTGAGAAGCCAAGAATTGCTAGTAGCGAAGTTCAAGGCACATGACTTCGCGCTCAACTCGTGCCAGGACTCACGATGCCACGCGCCCAGTCAATTAGACGCGGGCGTCGTTAGCCTCAAGCGGTACTTGAAGGCTGAGGCTGTACAGAGTATACGACAACTCAGTTGATCGCTCGTGTTGATACATTCTGATTTCTGTTCTAATTTCATTGTCTCGTTCGTACTACATCTGTTCTCGAATTTTAACATTTTGTAAGTGGCCTGATGTGTGACATCTTATCACTGCAACAGTTATGTGGAGACTGAGAACAACCAAGGGCGCATTCACATAACGATACTCACAAAGTCAATTTTATAACGGGAACTAACACTATTTTTCTGTTTCTTAGTAGAAAAAGTGTATCAAGTCTATACTGTTTAAAAGGCTGGAGAAGTTGACTAAATACAAACTTCTAAGCGGCCGTCTATAGGGTAACTTTGGCTGAACCACTAAACCTAACGTCAGCGGTCCCACCCCCTGCATAATGTGCCCCAAGCTTGGAGCTTGGAGCTTTCTGCTCACTGGAACGAACTGCCTGACGCCACTAATAGCCAATCAAACGCGTCAGCATAACCCCGTCCCTCAGCAGCTTGGCGCGTCATACCTTGGCTTGGTATCATCAGGTCGTCGTCGTTGCTGGGTCGCCCGTCTTGTCTTTTGACTGTCGCAGACCCTCCACTCGAGATCGCATCCTTTTATCTCTACGACAACCATCAATCTCATCTCATATTCATCAATTTCGTAACCTCCCATCAAATTTGCTCGACTTATTCGCCCGCTCACTCACTCGATCAAATTACTTTAATTGAGCCGCAATGTCCGACGTTACAGAGCAGACTGCGCCTGTCGTGGACAAGACCGCTGCCACATCCAACGATTCGCTCGCACCTCCTACTGACGATGTCGCCAACGTTACTGAAAAAGTAGAGTCTGCTACTATCACACCTGCTATCGGCACTCCTAGCGTCGGCACCCCCAACACCGACTTCCTCATTGCGAACGACCAAGACCCAAACAGTAAGAGGGTTACTCTTGCCGATCTGTCCGCAAAGGGCGCTGCCTTGTACGCCCACAGGAACTACGAAGAGGCCGCCGAGGTATTCTCCAGAGCCAGCATCCTCCAAGCTGAGCTCAATGGTGAGACGTCACCAGAAAATGCCGAGATCCTCTTCCACTATGGTCGCAGCTTGTTCAAGGTCGGTCAAAGTAAAAGCGATGTTCTCGGAGGTACTGCCGTCCCCGAGAAGAAGAAGAAGAGTACCGAGACCAAGGCCAAGAAGTCTGCTCCGACCGAAGCCGAGAAGGTGACACAAGAAGGTGTTGGTATTGTCACTGAGCAAAAGGAAGGAGAGAAGAAGTCAGAAGACATCAAGGGAGATAAGAAGGCCCTGTTCCAGTTCACTGGTGACGAGAATTTTGATGAGTCCGACGAGGAAGAGGTACGCGCCAACCATTGAACACTTATCTCCTTCGGTTATGCTGACTATTTTTCCAAGGATGCCGAGGACGAGGAGGATGAGGAAGAAGATGACGACCTAGCTACCGCTTTTGAAATTCTTGACCTTGCTCGGGTATGCTACCTCAAGCGACTTGAAGCACTCGAGAAAGAGGAGCAGGAGGAGAGCGGCAAAGGCAAGGAGGCTGCAGAGGACGATTCACCTGTCATGCGACATGTGAAGGAGCGCCTCGCTGACACTCATGATGCCCTCTCCGAGATCTCCCTCGAGAATGAACGGTACGCGCAAACCCTGATATGAATTCAGCCCGGCTCTTACTCTAACACTACAATAGCTACCCCAATGCCATCGAAGACGGCCGAACATCACTCAAGTACAAGCTTGAGTTGTACCCTGAGGAGTCTGAGATTATCGCTGAAGCTCACTTCAAGCTTTCCTTGGCTCTGGAATTCGCTTCAGTAACCACACCCGGCGACGATGGTGCGAACGCCAAACGCGAAGAGATGGACCAAGGCCTACGCGACGAAGCCGTTAAGGAGATGGAACTTGCCATCAAGAGTTCCAAGCTCAAGCTCCAGAACAAGGAGGTAGAGCTAGCTACCATGGCTTCTCCCGAAGACAACGAATTGGCGCGAAAGTCTATTCAGGAAATGAAGGAAGTTATTGGCGATATGGAGCAACGTGTGAGTAAAACTCGGTCTCCCTGGACCTATCAAAGTCCATCTGCTAACCCCGAACAGCTTGTCGACCTGCGCAACGACCCTGTCGATACCAAGGACATTCTTGGCGCTGATGTATCCATCGGTGGCATTCTCGGTGCTGCCATTGGCGAGTCCGCCGATGAGACCAAGGCCCGGGTCGAGGAGGCCAAGAAGACTGCTACCGATCTCAGTGGATTGGTCCGCAAGAAGAACAAGGAGGAGACTGCCACAGAAGCTGCCCCCGAGCCCGCACCAGAAGCTGAGGCTAACGGTAAGCGAAAGGCCGAGGAGCCGGCTGAAGATGCTGAGGCGAAGAAGACCAAGGTGGAAGCATAGACACAGCAGCGAACTGCACTGCTGAGCTGTCGATTCGGAGGGAAAAATCATGAGCGGAGTTTGGGTTGATAGCATTCCCCTCTGGTGAATGAGGGACAGGAAGAACATGCGTGTACAATAGCCAAAAAGGATGTATCGGTAATAATGGGTTATATATGTTTTGTGATACGAGGGACAGGTCCTCGCAACTTGACGGTGGACTTTTTATGATTTGCAATGCATCCGAGTCTTTTATTCATTTACATACAAAAACAGACGTAAAAAAGTCAGGGGTTGATTGCATTGGTCCGAGGTTCATATGACCCTGTTTTGTAACCAACTGCCACATTCGACACAATAAAGGTCCAGAGTAACATAACCTGTTACTTACAGAGAACATCGTGCTGTTTAGAACAGGAAAGCCTCCAGAGCGAATTGTTTTTGTTTGCATATATAAGGGGAGAAGGTTGCCCAGATTAAACACAGCATTTAACTGTTTATTCGAAAGAAGGTTCTCCATAATATGTATGTATCATCACAAAATTGAGATCTGAAAGAAACGAAAGGCCTCTCAGTTACCACGAATGAAAATAGTAAAGATAGATATATCGACATGCGTCAAACATAAAAGTGCGTTTCTATTATGAATCGCTCGCAAGCCATGCAAACACCCCTTCGTTACTTTTGACACCCTATCCCTTACCCAAACAGAAAAAAGAAACAACTTCGCTCCTTCACAGCTGCTACTATAGCTTGTAGTTTCCACCTGAAGCAAGCTTGACGTTCTTCGCCTTGTTGCCATCCACGTCGGTAATCTCTCCCTTGCGGTTGATAACCTTGACACCACCCTTCTTGAGGTCGGCGACAGCGTCGCGCTGCATCTTGGCCCGCTTGCTGACAACCTTGCCACCGTCGACACCACCAGCCTTGCGCACGCGCTCCTTCTCGGCGCGGCGACGGCGAGCCTTGTCTTCGCGTGACATCTCTTGGCGCGCCACAGGTAGACCGGCCTTGGTAATGACTTCGCCATTGGCCGCCTTCTCGGTGGAACCAGCCTTGTAGACTTCCTGGGGAGCCATGCGGCTGCTCTCGCCAGTGACACCCTGTGCCGTTGTGGGCTGAGCATCCTCCATGGCGATGGTCGCGACATCGGTGACGACTGATAGCGAGGGAGCTGTGGGCTTGGGCTTGTAGTGCCATGAGCTGAGCGAGTCAAGACGAGCGCAGACATCCTTCCACATTGCCTCGACCTCCTTCTCTTCTCTCTGTAGCTTCTCGTCCGACTGGTTGACGTAGCTATCAGGGTTTTCGTTCTTAACGTGCTCTTCTTCGTAAATTTCTGCTAGACCCTTTGTAGCCTTGTTATCGTCAAGCTCAATAAGACCGCGGCGTGTGCCTGCAGCCGCGCCCTCTGTATCGGGTCGTCGACGGATAACCTCATCAAACTCCTGTGCTAGAATACGGCGCTTAATGAGGTCCTCGATACTCTCGCTGACCTCGGGAGTAATGACGGGGATAGGCTTGCCAACATGCTCAAAGTCAAGATCCTCTTCAAGCAGCGAGTTTACAGGACGGTCAACAGCAGTGGCTTCACCAGAGAGTGCCCACTCTCGCTTAGCAACAGAGGCAGCCTCAAGCTTGCGAATCTCCTCAGCGAGCTTGGCTTGTCTGCGCTCGTGAGCCGAGCGTCGTGACTTGGGGTCTCCAGCGGAGACATCAGAGAGTGCATCATCAGAATCCTCCTGCTCTGACTCGTCGTCGAAGAGATCCCTTCGAACATCGGCCATAGCCCTCTCAACATCGGCGTCATCAGGCTTTTCGTTTTGGAACTTGACGGACTTTCTAGGTTTGCCACCCTGATGCTTTCTGCGTGGTGGTGCAAAGAAATCCTTGTAGTAGACCTCGTTGGCGTTCATATCGTTTTCCTCATTGTCCACATCATCCATGTCCGTACCCTCGTCCTCGCTTTCGCCTTCTGGGGCATTGAGGTCCATATTGCCAAACGTAGGACCGCCCTCGTCGTCACTGTCCTCTTCATCTTCGGCTGGTTGTGCCTTCTTAGACTTTGAGTCGGGCTTGGAGGCAGATAGAGGATCAGCATCCCAGTTAATTTCCTCATCGTCGCTTGCCTGATCCGTGTAAGGATCTCCCTTGGCATCCTGCTCCTCGAAGTATTGTGATTGTCGGTTGAAGTCGTCGAGAGAGAAGAAGCCATCGTTAAGACCATCAGGATCCGCCTCATACTCCTCCGCTTGTTCATCGTCCTCCTCCTCATCGTCCTCTTGGTAATCATCTTTTCCTTCCTCGAACTCCTCCTCTTCATCGTCTTCCCAATCGTTTTCTTGACCGTCCTTGAGTGCTTCGTCTCCCGATATTTGTTCTTCGTCCTCTTCTCCGGACACTTCTTCGTCGCTCTCATCCTCGTCATCGGAGCCCACCTCAAAGCCGTCCTCTCCAAATTCAATTGTCTTGGAGTCAGCGCCGTTAATAGCGACCTCTTTGCGCTCCTCCAGCTCAGCAAGGGCCTCCTCGGAGTACTTTAGGACTCCACCAATGATCCTCTTGGCCTGTTGCCAAACCTGACCTGTTTCGAAGCCATCGACATAAACCTTGCGCATCTTGAGAAAATCTTCGCTCCCAACAGCGCCTCTCTTGCGCTTGCGATTCTCCTTTAGCCTTTCCTGCTGCTCATCGCCGACTTGCGAAGCAAATCCTTCGAGGGTTTGTTTGACGAGGTTAAGAGAATCGGTCGGGATAGAAGCACTGGGCTGGAGGAAGTTGTGTCGCTTGCCATCGGCTAGAGTTTCGAGAAGCGCCAGAACATGGCTGTTTGTGAGGGAATCGGGAGCGGCCATGGTGAGCGGCGCGGCAGTCAATGTGTGTGAGGTAGAAGTGAGCGACGGCGACGTCTGAGCGGCCATGCTCTAGTGTGAGTGGGTTGAGCAGAGCTGATTTGCACTGCTTCGGTGTTGTAAAAGCCTATGTTAAAAAAAGGCGTCGTGCGATTTTGCTGTGATGACTTCTGTTGAGTTGAAGCTGAAGACGAGACAAGATAATTGATAGCAGGAAAAAATTTGGGAGAGTCGACCAGGCCCCGCGACAAGTAAAGTTTTGGCGCTGTGATTGGTCAATTATCCTTTGCTAAGATAGCTGATAAGAGATAAGAAACGAACCCTTTTGCGCTTGAGCCACTCCTTCCTTGTTTAAGAGATGTTGAACTTGAATCTAGGTCTTTGAAAAGAGATAATGAGTTTATTTTATTTTATCAAAATACTGTAAAACTTGATATTCTTGAATCCATAAGAGTGTAAAACTATCTTATCTTCATTGATCATTTGACAAGATAATTGGGGGTTGAACTTTCGAGTACTCTTGGGCTTCTGGTTTGGAAATAGGCACTCGTAGGTAGTATTTACAGAGGTACTACTGCTTTCACCGTCTTGATCGCAATTCCTGAACTGTATTTACATTCTCATTTATGCTTAAACTGTATATCTCTACCCATTACATCTCAAAAGTTATGCCTGTGGCTATAGACCCTGTACGAAGATTAGGTCCATGAGAGCCCAGAACTAGTCGACCCATCTTGACAAAACGACTATTGCTTGAGTAGCAGCGCATTGTGCCATTTCGAGGCTATATAAATACACTATTGACAGCCCAGCCGAGACTCTTTCAATCTCCCCTGAAGCCAGGCATACAAAAGCAGCATAAATCTGTTTGGTAGATCAACTAGCTGAAAGATCAGACCCAAGAATAATTATTTACCAGTTTCTCATTCGCTCCAAGAATGATGCAAAAGCACTAGTAGTATCTGTGCAGTGCTCTATTTGTAGAAGGAACTCCAATACTTTGGTTAAAAGGGATCCAGCTCCCTCATAGCCATGATGAAATGTCTGCATATCTTGTAAACTCACTTTACTATGGTATTCTTGAAATTGTTTACTGTTGTGGTAACGGCGTCAAGCCTGTGGGCTGTTGATGCTGGGAAGTGCAAACCACATACATCGTTTTTGACCTTGACTTCAGGGGCCTCAACTACCACCTTTTCCTCACCCAGCTACTCTACTTCACCTGATGATGGCGTAAAAGTCTCACCTTCAACTGAGTATTTGACCTCTACATACCTCGTCGAGAGCATACCCTCTGCTATGAGCAATTCTTCAGCGACGACTTTGGACCAAACAACACCCCCAGGCTCGAGTCACTCAGATCTTACAACTACAATCGACTCGACAGTTTCTTCTGATGCTACTGTGGTCGATATCTCGACCTTCTCGGGCAGCTTTACTACTGAGATCTTGGACGAGATTACAACATTTGGATATTCAACCATGACAACTGACACTATTACGATTCCTACTGAGACATCTACGTCGACTGATGCTTTCGTATCGACTGATACTACTGTACCGGCCGATACTACTGGAATCACTTTGTCAACTGGTAGTGATGCTCTCTACGAAACCATGGTCTCTATTGAACTTAGCAAGTCCATTGAGCAGACAACGACCGCTGATACAGTTATATATACCCAGTCAACTTCTGCTGAGATTGCCGATACTACCGAGACAACTGCGATAACCGAAACTAGCACCTCGATGGACGTCACTACAACAGAGTTCACCACAGTTTCTGCACTCGAGACTGCGAGTACAGAAAGCCTCTGGACTTCTACCACCGCAGTCTCATGTCCCGTCTACTCAAATGTCGTTGATGATTCCAGCTTTGAGGGAGAAAACAACGCTCCCAATAAATGGGAATTAGAGGGTCAGTGGGGTGGCACAGCTGTGACCTACCAAAAGCAGAGCAGTACCTCTCAAGAAGTGCCGCGGGCTCATAATGGTGATCAATTTGTGTAAGTAGAGCAGCTATCCACCTCGGCTTCAACACCTAGCTAACGTCTCGCAAGGCTCCTCGGTACGGACGTTGGAACTGACATGCGGAGAGTCGTGTCTCTGGATAACAAACAGTATCAACTCTGGATTACGTATGCTGCCATCTCTGACCCTGACGAAGATTGGTCTTTCAACTTTGTTGTCGCCACGAATTCCGGCCACGCGATGTTGCAAACGATCGTTGTTCCGAAAGGCTCCTCTTTTGTGTATAGGCAGGAAAGTACAATATTCCGAGGCTGGAAAGACGACTCCAATTCTGTTTTGGTGAGGCCCTATGCGGGTTCAAAACCTCGCTTGGTTGCTATTGACGACATTTACGTGGCCGAGTATGTGCCCTCTTGTGTTACGCCAACAGTTAAAACCGAATTATGTGGCGGCATCCAAGGTAATCCCGGCAATGCCGGGCAGCCGTATCGAACCGTCCAATTTAATCAAGGAAACGAGGAAATATGCGCACAGTTGTGCATCAAGGACGAGAGCTGCGTGACATTCGGCTGGCAGGTGGTACAACAGTATTTCAAAGCCTGTAAGCTTTTCAAATATACCAAAGACAAACTAGGAATTGCTATCAAGCAGAGCGGAGGAATGGTGTTCTACGACCGGTCTTGTTGGCAATGCACCGGGCTTGACTGCTCGCCGTCTTGATATGACAGAAAACCTGTTTATGTATCCGAATTCTGTGCTGGTTGTTGAAATGACACGAGATTTATACATAGCATCATGTAGGAGCTCAGACCAAACCCAGCGATGAAATGAATCCTTCAACAGTTTTAGTTTTGGAAGTTGACTTGGGCCTAGATCCAAGTTGCAGGAAACTGAAACCATAAACTTGCATTATCGTGTCAAAGCAAAGACCAGCCTGCCTAGCCCACCTTATCCCCTACTCGTCATATACGTCGTCACCATAAGAGTCGTCCTACCCGAGTTTCCCATGGCTTCACCGCCGACCAGACTCTCACACCGTTCCCAACCGAAACCCTAACCCGAAAAAGCATTTATATACCGGGGCATAGCTATATCAGGCAATAGTCCAAGCAAGCATAGCAGTATGGCCAAACCCGATACAAAGGATATTGATAAACATGATACGAAAAAAGAAAGAAAAAACGCCCAATAAAGGTCACCAACGCGTGCCTTTATCGCCAGGAAAAAGGCAGGCCGAAATGCGATCCCCGGAAACGCCTCATGTCGCGGATCTCATCCGCTCTCACCGACCAGAAGCCTACCCGGGCCCCACGCTTTCGTTATGAACAAACCGGCGTGCTGAAAGGAGAAAACATAAAGCAAGAGCGCCCATAACAAGAATATAGAAGGAAAAGTGGTTTGTTGCTTAGCCTCTTTCGTCTCGATTTGTTGCGACCGAGTAACCCGATTCGAGGTGAGGACAGTGTTGAATGTTGAAAAAATGTAACGGAAGCAATTCCGAAGGAATGTGATAACAGTTGGTTTCGACAAGCCCTCTCATGAGCGATTGTTTTGATAAGACCACTTCTTCAGATCTCCATACGACCTGCAATGTCTTCACTCATGAATCTATCGGGACTTCTGTCGAGCATATCCATATCGTCGATATCATCTTCGAACTCGTCATCCGAGTAGGCGACGAGATCTCCGTTCTCCCCACGGTTCCAGAAGAGGCCATCGTCGTTAAGATACTCGTCGTCTTCATTATAAGGTACCAACTCCGCATTTTGGTCACCAAGCCAATAATTGGCGCGTTTTTGGGCACCAGCTGACTCGAGTTGTTGATTGCTGTGGTTTCTTGCAAGATTGGCAGGCCGCAGGGTTGGGCTATGAGATGAGATTACTGGTACAACACGAACATATAGATAGGCGACTCGCTTCAACGCACGGTTGAAAAAGAAGTAGTGCGAGGCCCAAATCGCACTCTCGTCTTCCTCGAAAGGGTCACTATCAGGGTTGTAGCTGAAAATGGTGCACTCGTTAATGTGCATCTCCTTATCGATCAGCGACCAACATTGGGGTCCCCAGATTGAAGTTGCCTCGGTACCCAAGGAGGATCCCAAGGATTTAGGCTCGAAATTCGGCCTTACGTTCTGGAGGATGGAATCGAGATTGATCATAACGCGGCGCAAGTTCCGCTCACGCTTGAAGTCGTTGGGTCGAAGCACATGGGAAAAGTCGTAGTGTGGGTGGCTTGCATTGAGTGTCGCAATAAGGTATGCAAACGTCTTGCGACTTGAGAGCTCGGACAGTGGACCAAAAGCGCTTGAGTGTGAAAACATCTGCATGCTCGGTGATGTGGCTAGCATATGAGCGCGTTCAGGTGGTGAGAGGCTGGCGCCAAGCTTGAGGAGAGCTTCATGTTGCGAGTTTAGGTCATTGTCGATATTTTTGTACAGTTTCTTGTCAGAGCCTGATGCTTTCGTTGTGTAGAGATCGCATCCGCCCGTAACGTTGCAGTCGGGTGTGTTGAAGTTGAGCGTGCTCGTCACCGCTTCGAAGTCTTGAACTGGTAGATACTGCGATGCGCGTGAGCAACAATAGAAACATATTGTTATAGCGGACTAAAAAGTCAATTACCTTCATCTTGAAGGCCGGAAAAGGAACAGGTCTGGTTGTTCACGATAAACGCCGTGGTGGTGATGCGCTGAGTAAATGCGTGATGCGACAGCTGGTTGACTGAGCAGATAGTCAAGGGAACAGATTGCGTCAGCGTGGAGTCTCGGTGGGCCGTAGTCGCCAGGTGACAGTTGTCGCGACACGGAGAGTAATGCGACAGTCGGATAGGTGTCCAAATGCTACGAAGGTATTGAAGTTGGTCGCGATATTTTGGAAAGGTAACGATGCTGGGAATCTGATGATGGAGGAGAAGGGGAATGGGGGTTGAGGATGGGCGATTGGGTTTGGACGGATGGAAGTCGGTGGTTGAAGATCGCCGGAGCCTGGAGCCGTTTTGAAGAGGGGCGCAATCAGTAACTTAGAACACGACGGCAATGAAAGAGACAATGCAGTCGGCAGAACCCTGAGCCCTAAGATAAAAAAAAAGATTTTGGATGCTGATGATGATGATGACCTAGTCTAGTACCTAGGTATGTACGCAGGGACTGATCAAGATTGGGCGGGAGATTGCCGAGTGTACCTGGTCGGTAGGCGTATGGAACCGTTGATGAAAAGGGGAAGTAATGGTTGTTGAGATAAGCAAGTAACGGCTGGAAGATGATGATTTCACTTGGATGAAATCGTAAGCAGAACCAAGGCCAACAAAGAAACACAAGAACAAGAAAAGGAAGTGATGACTGATAAGGTGAGGGGCCAAAATCGAATGAATTGATTGATTGATTGATTGATTGAGAGGATGGATGGAAGTGACCGGCTTCGGGATACGGTGGAATGGGGATGGGACGGGATGGAGGGGATGATGGTCAGCGGATGATGATGGGCTGCAACTTTGTCTTGCATTTGCGTTTGCGTGGCATCGGTAGTATGTAATAGCGTAGCGCTGCGTAGTGCTGTTCTGTGTCGCTTCTTGTCCAACAACGACGTGGAAACCCACTCAAACCTGATGTGATTAATGCTGCGGCAGGCCACGGGATCTTTGATACTAAGCTCATGATGCGAGTTGAACTGAGCTGAGCTTAACCCGGTCTCGGCCATTGTTGGGAATTTTGGGGGGCCCAGATTGCGCCAGCTGGTTTTGGCATTGCCAGGGCCAGGGTCAATCCAGTGGAGGCTACTATAGTTAGAGCCCAGCCAAGGCGAATCAAGGGTCCTCTCCCCTGTCATGACAGCTCATGCTTCATCTTCTGGCTCTCATGAGACAAAGTCGAACTCCCTAATTGATAGGCGATTTCTTTGCTGCTAACTTACAATCCAATCGATCCGCCCATGTTCTCCATGGTAATCTCGTGGTTCTGATGAAGATCTGAAAGCGTAGGTTTGTGGCACTGCAATAGGGGGCCCCACGAGTGACCAGTGTTGGCGAATGGGACTCTGTTCCGTAACCACGCGCTTCATCGCATGGTGCATCGTCTTTGGAACAATGAAGCGGATCCATTACTCAAGCCATGATCTAATGTCAGTTCAACATTGGAAAAGGAAACGGAAAACAGGAAAATAACGTCAATCGCTTTCTCTTGATTCTGGTTCTGGGTGGGGGTGTTGCGACGGAGCAATGCGGCTGAAAACGGAGTTCGTTGAGCACACGGAGGAGATAAACGTGTCAGGATCGAGCATTCTCAATGGCATAGAGCATCTGATGATGGCCATTGTAGCAGTTCTTCCGCTTTACGCTCAAGACTCGGTATCCCTTCTAGTGTTTCATCAACGCTCGACGCGAATGGCCTGAGCGCATCTGCACCGATCGTCGCAAGCTGTCGCAACCGCCACCCACCCAGAGGCCTCATCTCTTGATATGAAAGAAGGTGGTTTTCCACCGTCAAAGATCTACAAAACAAGGCCTTCTTGGCCTGAGACTCCCAAACACCACCTGCGCCGGTTCCCACGATGTAAACATGCGTGTCCTCTCTTCTCATCGAAGAGATGCTCAGCCACTTGAGGCTTTCACATTACAGAACTCCCGTCTCCCTGAGCGACCCTATTATTTGTTCGTCGACCTGTTGATCCAAAGTCAATCCTTAGCCAGTGATAATGCTCTAGCTCGTATGAAAGCGTTTGTTATGAAATTGGACGGGTCGGTCTGACGTTTCGTGAGGCGAGGTCGAACTAGTGCCGGACAGCAATTACAAGATCGTCGAGGAATGTTTACATGATCTTTGTAACTTCGTCCTCGACCTTGTGGAAAAGGTTGGCGTCAGCTGGCTTGCGACGTTGGGTAGATTGGGTGTAGGTTGCCGGGCTATCACGAAACTTCACAGTTTATCAAGCTGGTCGTCACTCACCTCCATGTCTTCAAGGGAATCTTGCTGACCGATGCAGCGAAGAATATTCTTTTTGCTTGTCTCCTGCAGCTCGCCCGCGAGAAGGATTTCGTCGAGAATGTAGTATGCCTTTGTGAAGGAGAAAATAATATCGAGCTCGCACACATTGCCGTAGTATTTATCCATCTGTTCGACATATCGGTGAATAATTTCGAGGGTAATCAGCTCGTTGTCGTCAGAGGAGCAGCCGGCGATGAAGAAGAGCGAAGCATATCGGCGGTAGACGATCTTGGTATCTGTTCAGAGGTCAGCCTGAGCTCACCCAAACAAATAACAAAAGGGGCGGAGGAAAGCTGACCCTTGTATTCGAGGAAGTTGCACATGCGCGTTCTACGAGCGAGCACAAGCTGAGATACATCCTTGACAATCTTGGCCTTATCCTTGGGTGAGAGGGTTGAAAACCATTTGGCAAGGCGCTGTTGTGACTAGCAGTCAGTGATCATGTTAAGCGGTGCATGTGAGCGACTGTACGCACCACTTTGCCTTGGCGAGACAGGAGAATGAGGTAGCTGTCAAATTAACTCTTGATTAGCGGGCGGGAGAAATTGATCAGCTGTGGAAAATCATACTGGATCGCCATGATGATTTATAAAGCCTGCGTCGAGGCGGCAGGTCAAAGTCAGGGACAGGTTTCGAAAGATGACGGAGGATACAATTCTGGCTTTGAGGTGGACACGGAAGCAATTCAGGCGGGTTGGTGACGAGCTGGGCAGAGGTCCAATGATGAAGTGGCCCAGGCTCCAGCCAATCCACCAAGGCCCAGACCCTCCAACGCTGCTTGCCTGAATCGACAACTCAGGCAACGAGGCATGTATCTCAGTGGCTGGAGGTACAAACAAAACTGAGTTAAGCTTCTAAAATAAATAATTTAATGGATTTTTATAATATCTGGACTGAACTTCCTATTCCAAAGCCACTGACTGATAGATGATTTCTATACCCAGGATTATCCTGTAGATCCTGCCAAAGAGCCTCCAATCTCGATGTGAAAGTTGTTACCAAAGTATCCAATAATAGTGATGCTTTCTTATGAAATGGACCCCACGTATTCGATAGCACTGGCACGCCTTTGGATACACCAATTTGGTCGGTCTGTAGCTTGACTGACCTTCTCCGAATTTACGCCTCGAAGACCCCGACGGGAAAAATTTCCCTCTTATTTTAGTAGTCAAGTCCCGACTCACACTATTTCCCACTTCCTTTTTCCAGTCTCATACTTTCAAAGTGGGCTTCCATTGCCTTGTTACAAGACTTCCACCATGACGAGACTTATTCTATCCACGGCGTAAGTTATATCTGACTTCTGTGCGGGTTTGTGCTTACAAAACCCCTCTCGACAGCAATGTCATGTTGGCAGGCCCCTCCATTATTCGCAAGCCCGGCAACGCAAGGTCCAACCTCGAACTCGTCAATTCTCTGCGAGATAACATCGCTGAGGCTCAGCGCGACTATGCGACCGATACAGAAGGAACCAACGGCTTCGCGAACGGCAATGCGCTCAACGGCAACCACACGGCTGTAGAGCTATGGACCGAGCAGCAGAACGATGCGCTATATGTTCCTCGCATCAATTGGAATGCCGCAGGCCTGCGAGAAGAACCCAGCCAGTACGAGATCACTGTCAAGTTTTTTGTCCTCCCGGGTATGTCCGATAATGCTCGGGAGCAACACGTGAAGGAAGCTCTGGATTTGGTCCGGAGAGAACTCGGCATCACCACAATCGATTTACTAATTGTGTCCTTCCCCGGAATTTCATTCGAGGGTAGCTGCGAATGGGAAGCAGATAAGACTAATGCCCACCAAGGAAACCTTGAGGAGGAGCTCACAACTTGGAAGGTATTTGAGAGTCTACACAAGCAGGGCCTCGTTAAGCGTCTCGCTGTGGCCGAATTTGGTAGCGAGAAACTCAGCGCCTTTATCCAGCGTACGACTGTCCGGCCCGTTATTGACCAAATCAACCTGCGCAACTGCTGCGATGTCCCACCTCCGCTGAAGAAGATTGCGGAAGATGAGGGCGTTGAACTACATGTCCACAACGACTGTACCGACATCCTCCCTCACGGCACTCTACGAGAGCTCCTCAGCCACGGCCCAAAGGGTGCGGGCTTGCTGGCCGACACAAGCAACAATGGCGCTGGCTTGACGGGAGAGCTTGTTCCTGAATGGGTCGTGCGATACACAGCTTTCGTACAGGATCGAGGCGTCATAGAGAACAAGGGGTATTTTGCAGGCGCGGAGCTGGTGAGATCGTAGCTGAGCATTGCCGCAACGGTCGAGAACGAAGAAGATTGAACAGCGAGGTTTCTTGGTATGTTTGGATCTGGAACCGCATATGATGAAATATGGTGGCATCATTCGTCCATTTGTTCTTTCTTTTTTTTTTTTTTTTGCAAAACAGCGAGCATCAGATACACGGAGTTTAGTCACTATGGTAGGAAAATTGGCTGCAAGACGGCTTTTCTGTTTTTGTTTCATCCGAGCATGCTTCGTTTGCGGCCTCTCATCCGCACATCTTCCAACTTTTTAAGTACAACCTTGGCTTGCTTAAATGTTTGACCATAAGCATCGAGCACCTCTGAGAAGACACATTCCGCCCGAGGATGTGTACTGCCAAAAGCTCTCTCCAAAACATAGAGATCTACCGCACGGTCCTCGTCTGATATACTTCCACTCGCAAGACCCAGGTCAATGATAACCAACTCTCCGTGCAAAGGATTGTCGTCTTGTGAGTTGGCCAGAGGCTCCAGCATCATATTGCTTGTAGTCAAGTCGCCGTGAACGATGCCGACTTTGTGCATGTTACCAATAGCGGTACCGATTCTGCACATGAGATCCTTCAACTCTGCGTCGTTCTCGATACCTTCTGTCCTGTTTCCCAGTCTCTCGTTGATACTCTTACGAACAGGCCCTCCAGATATCCATTCCAGCATCAGCCAACCGGCGGCTTCATCTACAGCGTAGACCGCTGGTACGCGGACACCATCGCGGCGGCACTTTGCAAGAATGCGAGCCTCTGAAAGGATGCGGTGTTTCGTAAGGCGCTGATCGAGAATTGGGTGTCGCCAGGGCTTAGGAGGGCGATACTTTAGAGCGCAGGGAATATCCGGCAACAGATAAGTGCTTTTGTAGAGACGACCCTCGGCACCTTGTGTGATGAGGATTGGTGGGGTTGACGCGGGGTACTCGAGGATTTTGGGGAGGGGAAACTGGTGCATCTGCGCCGCGGGGTCGGCCGTAGCCGTAGCCGTGGCTGTCGTCATGAGATAAGTATTGATTTGGTTATTGTTGAGGAAGAATGAGAGGGGTTGATACTGGCAAGGGGGAAATGCTTAGACGATGACAGTGGAGCTTGCGAGATCCGATGATTCTGACAAGCTGCAAGACTGGCGCAGGTACAAGGAGGGTGGATGGGATGGCATCGATGAAGTCAGTGGAATGCGAGGAGGGGGAGCAGAATTGGCACCACCTCACGCGCCTTCCCTTCAACGGCCCGCGAGGTTTTGACTGGGTGCCAACTGACAGCGGCGTTTTTTAACTTGACTACAGCACCTCCTCTGCAGCGCTTTAGTACCTAAACGAATCAAGTTTACCTTGCATACCTGTATTCCAAGAAATCCTTGGCTTTTGACGCAGCCAACTTCTTTTCTCTTTACTCCTCGATTCCGATCAAGGTGCACGGTTACATTATACAGGCTATTCCTAAGTTATGTAAACTGTTTCTCAACTTTGCTCTAAACAAAATCAATGTCTAAGACTTCCTTTCGAGCCCTAGAACCGATCCACTGGCATTCCTGGTAACCCTAACTCCAGACCTTTGAACCCATGCATTGATGGACGGGCTTTGGAGCCCTGACACTACTGAAAATAAGCCTAGTGATAGCGTCCTGCAAGAATTGGTCACATCCAACCGATGGCGATACTCAGCCTGCAGATAAACCCACATGGAATTTCATGTGGAAACCCACCGTATGGTTCGGCAGCGCAGCACAGCATTAGTTAGTTCTTGCGAGACTGCCAATCTTGAGCAGGCTTGTGGTGCATCCTCTTAAACTATGACAGCAACGACTCGTGATGGTTACCTACCTGCCTACTACGCAGGTGTAGGTACTTACATGAGGACAGAGATACTGTTCAGCGTGTATTGGTTTGACACGGGTGAGGCGTTTTTTTGTGTGTAAACCACCATCATCAGTCAGCATCATCAGATAATCAATCATCTTGGCCGTTTTCTCCACCCGGCACTTCCGTGTTCATAGTCTATCTTACGGCGAATTCGCCGCTTACCCGGTTTAAGGGACCATGCACAGTACCAGTCAGACAATTGCAACGCCGTCAAGTCGTGCTTCCCAACTGGCCATGTGATGACTCTTCTGCCCTGCCTTGGCTCGTTTCGACCATCATTAGCTACGGTTCATCTGTAGCTGCAGGGGGCTTCTTTTATCCCCAGCCATCTGCACCAAGTGGTCTAGCACCATCACTTGTTGAGGACGAATCTGGAAGCCGGGCTTGTATGAGTCTAGAAACTAGGTGCTTAATTGGAGCGCACACAAACGCGAGTTGTGTTTGCAGTAATTGGTTGTTGCTTGCGCTTGCGCTTGTTCCCTCGTCATTGCTCCTGTCTCCTTGCTTGCATCTTGTGCGCCTCTCTCCCCCCATCTCTCCCTTTCCCTCTCACAAACACTTAGCCCCAAGGACCATGCGTGATAGCTTCACCCACCATCTCGACTTGCCATCCAGACGCTCTGCTCAACCATGGCCGAGTTCAATCTGCTCCAGTGGACCATCATCCTCATTCTGATTGCCGTTGTCCTGTCCCTCATTGTCCTTGTCCAGATCACTTCCCACTATACGGCCGCGTACCAAGCAGCGCCGCTCGAGATCACAACCTTTGTTGATACTGCCGACTTTTCCGTTCAGGAGAATGAGAGCTATGATCGTGATGTCGCAAAAGTGCAGCGTCTTGATGACAAGATTCGTTTGACGCGCCTTCTAAGGGAGATCCAAAAGACGGGCGATGATTTGCGCGAGGACATCAATGGCATGGTGCTTGAGGAAGATACCGCCAAATTGAAGACTGCCGCCAGGCTACTATGGGCATCGAAGCGAGCGAGGTTGGAGGATCGTGTCCGTAGGCTTGACATGCTACGCATGCGCTTTCTTGTCGTTTACATGGGCGTTGTCGCATCGCATACAAACACCACAAACACCACTATACATGAGAAACCTTCTTCAAGAGCGCCACCACCGCCGCCCCTTCCCACATCAAGAGATCTAGAAAAGTCGCCTGTTTTCAAAACCCCTACACGCCCTGCGCTTCCCAGAGGCCTGTCGGAGAGTATTGTCAACCGTCCTCCATTGCGCAGGTTGACCACACAGGCTCTAGTTAATCATCCTGAGCCCGTTCCCAAACCCAGTCGCAAGGGCTGGGCGGGAGTCGTTCACGAGCTGCAGACATCACCCAAGATGCAACAACGCCATGCCTCAATTGAGCGTGCAATGTCGAAACCATACTCACGGTCACCATGATGTTCGAACTTCCATCTGGTTTTCTTGACACTTTGGATTACAGTTACGGCAAAAAGACATGACCATTACATATTGTATAACGCAACTATATCGACTGGCATTACACATTACACGTTACGTATTACACGCGGCACATTGCACGGCGTTCTTGGTGTGGCCGGGTGGCCAGCAAAACATTAACGATAAAGCATAGTCCGGTATGACTACGGGCATTTCACCAATCACAGGAGGCATGGTTTAATGAGCGATGATTAACGATGGGTTTATTTGGTAATGACAGAGGTTGGAGGAGTTTGGTTCACTGGGTTTATTTCACTTCCGTAGATGGGATGATACCCTTTTCCCGTGGTCTCAAGACACGATGTTTCCCTTGTTTGTTTGTTCTTAGTTATTTTATCTCTATATCTATATTTAAATCTGTTACCATAGTTTTATCATATTTGGCAGGGTCTGATGAGTTACAGTACTGATATTGATGAGTATGGAGGGTACAGTTCTCGATCAATGGCCAGTCACTGCGTCAGGGCCGGTACCGTTCCTCTCTCCAACTGTAAGATTGTTAGTTTGCAGGGCTTATAGGATTGATCCTGTTGGCTTACCATCGAGCGCCACCAAGAAGCGGCTTACACAGTTGTAACACGCTACCTATTGCTGGTGTTAGGTCAAGTTTGGAAACTACTGAAGGAGTTTGGCTTACTGTCGCCGTGATTTCTACAATTTCCTGCTCATTGAAGAACTCTCGCAGACGGTCGAAAGTCTCATCCTTGACTTGAACGTTCCTCGTCATCTCGTCCGTGAAGAGAATCACAGCCCATTGCTTCTCCGACAGCTCAGTAGGTCGCTCGCCGAGGGTGTCTTGCTTAATAGCCTCAAGACCAGCCTCGGAAACACCACCCTTGACGGCTAGTGGCGCATGGTGCTTCCATTCGTACCATGCCTTATTGCACACAGCAACCCGGGAGATGGCAAGCTCCCGCAAGTCATCGCTTAGAGACGTTTTGGTGCGGACTGCGCCGAGGAATGAGTTCCAACCATCAGCCACATGCGGGGAGTGAAGGAGAGCCAAATCCAAGGATTGGAGAGGCCGGGGAGCACGACGCTCCTCTATGCGCTTCACAATAGCGGCATGTTCCTCGGCCTTGGTCTCAGGAGGGTTGGATACGTAGGGGATTCTCATGATGGCGGTTTGTTCAGGATACTCGGCCTAGTGTAAGTGATATGCTCTGTGGGCTTGGCTCGGATACTGTGAATTTGGAGGGATAAGAATGGAGGATGAGCTATTGGGTAAGTGAGGTTTTGAAATCGAAGAGGAAATAAGGCATATTAAAGTGATGCGATACTCGCATTTGGTTATATATTCACCCGGCATAGCGCGGGGTCGGCTTTCAACAGCCAACTCCCAACTCCACTTCCCGAGAATCGGCGCCGAGAGACGGAGCTTGACTACGGCAATAAGATAATAGTACCCGACAAGACAATATCAACCAAGAGGTACGGATATGGTCAACATAACTACAACAGTCATATCTCGAGTACTAGTGTATGACTTGGATAACTCGAGCCAGCTACTTGCTTAGTCAACTATGTGATGTTGAAATCTTAAAATGAAAAAAGTATCATCAGCCCAGCTGGCGAGCAACAACTAAACCTTGGTACATGGCTATGCTGCCCAACTCCAGAATAACCTTTAACCTTTGAAAGAGTGATAGAGCCCGAGACGATGAGCGCATATGCGCTCGAATAACATATTTGCATGATAAAACTCAATCATCGAGTGCACCCGCGTGAGCCAAATCTATAAATCTATAAATGCCTGTCGAGATTGAATCGACTTGGTTGCTCCACCAACTCCAACTATGGCTTTGTCCACATACATTTTTCGCCCTTCAAGATTTACATTTTTAATCTTCTTCACACGGCGTCTATAGAAACGCAAGAAGAATAAACTAAGACGAAATAAAAAGGAAGAACCAAAAAAAAAAAAAAAA
>JAAVUI010000608.1:0-16237 GCA_014899075.1 Fusarium goolgardi
GCAGTATAGTTATATAATTGCAGTTTACATACAGTTATAGGTTATCTTACTCTCTCTCTAGAGGAGAGAGAGTTATTATATTAGTCTCGACCGGCAGGTACCTTCCTAGATACTCTATTCAGAGTTAATAGATGCCACCTTCCCAGGGACATGTGCTGGAACGGAAATAAAACTTACATATTGGGAAGTGAAAACTAGGGCAAGAACGAAGAGTGGCTGGGGAAGGAGCAAAGGAACCTAACAAGGGCAACCTACCTAACCGCTTCTTCCCTTCTTCTTGGGAGTTGCCTAAAATGGTAACGTTAGGTTAACTGAACTACCTTCTCTCCAAACAAAGATTCTCTAATCGATAGGACTTGCAACTGTTTTGGTGTCGACTTCTACCTTTTAGAAAACTTATCCCTGACCAACCATGGACAATGCCGTTATCTGAGTTACTGGTTGTGATGAGTGATATCTAAGAATAGTAGATTCATCACTTATCGATGTCAGCTGTAAAGTGGAGAGAACTGACAACGTCAAATCGGATACAGAAGTTCATTACTGGGCGCGAAAAGCACCTACCGGGAACGAGAAGTGCGATATTAATTTAGTACGAGTTCTACTAAGCTTTCTGAGTACCTACCTATTTCTTAGCATTTGCAAGTACATACTGTTTTTTACTTTGCCGAGGTTTATCTAGCTCCTGCTCGTGCATTATCCGATCCCGGCCTAGGTCTTGTTTACCTATCTGTGTACATACTCCATGTAGGTAGTAGGAAGGGAAAGACTTCTAGCGCCATGCCAATGATACCTTGAGTGGCAGCAGGCCCGATACTGGGGTAAAGCAATTAATTGGATACTAATGCTTGAGCTGTTCAGGGTTTAAGGATCGATAAAAGCCAACGGATCGACACAGCCGGGTGAGTTCGGATAAGACATATGACTCTATGGAATGCTGAACGGGGTCTTTTGCTCTTGTAAACACTGATTATTGTTTATGATGCTTTCTTGAAATAGCAAACGAAGCGCGCTGGATTGCGCAGTGTCGTGTTGCCTGTACAAGGACCAATATGGGCCAACCGTCATTCAACGGGGTCCATCGTGTGGCGGTTAAGTGTGTTTGGGCTGGCTGGAGCTAGTCCCGCGATCTAGAAATATACCAATGTACCTGAATGGTACGAGCGGGCATCCTGGACGTGTACAGAGTAGCACCGGGCGACTGGCCGTATTTCTCGACCTGTTACGGCTAATGTTCTACCGAGACTTTTATAGAAAGAGGACGCGCGGTGAGGAGACTGTGGCTTCTGGTTGGGATTGTCACGTATGGAGAACATAGTCGTGAGTTGTATCCTGGTGTGTTTCGTTTTCTAGCCTGTATGCTACCTAGGTAGAGTCATATTCGTAACAGGTACTCATGGACGTACATCGGAGCATAACCTACCTATCCAATGAAAGAATTCACCAAGGGGGTAGAGTTGACGATTAGCATCTGATATTGCATTGATACTACTCCGATACAACAATCATGCATGCAACCTGAGGGGCATGCATGGACTGCTGTGGAAAGATGGCGTTTGATATATCAGAATTATCACGCAACTGGCTGCGTCAACATACAAGTGTTTCATGATGGTACAGCTGGCTGGAAGGTTGACTAACCGATTGCTAGTATCGCAGGTTGCAACGCAAAACGTGTTGCCTGCCGATGCAAGGTTTCTACCCAGAGATATGCCTGTTGATTATGAAATGCATTCTCTATTTGATGATGCCTGTCCTTTACACATGAGTTGGGTGATTGGTCTTCGTCGAGTCATGCAAAGACTAACACAATGAATTGTTGATATCACCTCACCGAGCTCGCTTGACCGCCGGGCTTTCTTGTGTTTTTCTGATGGGACTTATGTTTGTATTTCTATAAGACAGACCATATTTTGTCTTTCTTTGCTCTTTTGGTAAAGTATTTACTCACGAATAGTCGCAATCATCAACACAAGACGGGAGGGGAGGTAGCAGCGTGTGGATGTTAGTTGGGTAGTGGATATCTATTCGTGAATCATGATACCTCCGCGGTACCTCGATGTTACTTTAGGCACTGCTGGGGCTAGTGGTGCGCGCTGGGCATTGATCACCAGCGGGCCTAACGGGCCTTTGTTCCCCGACTCAGTGGCCAAGATTGATGACGGGAATCCATGGCTGCTAAAGTTGATGAGAGAGTTTTGTAAGTGAAGTAAGAAAAAAAAGTTGACAAAATTTTCCCCCTCCCCCACCTTGCAGCCTGCACCCCTACAATTGAAGCCCTGTCGGTTTCCCCTCCATTAATCGTGCCATGCCATTCCCCCACCAAGCCCTGAGTGCCTGCCTCCTCCCGGATGCCCAAATAAGCAGTGAGCATTATCGCTCGACCTAGGATGCACCCCTCCTGCCTCATCATCCATCCGTCTTTCGGCTGCTCCCTCGTACGAATACAACAGGTAACTTCGTTGCCCACCTAACCAAACCAAACCTAAGCTGGATTGTCTGATTGTACCTGCCCATCATTTTCTGCCATCAGGTACCACACTAACAAGGTATCTCAAGTAGACGGAACACGTACCTTCCTTGTACTCTCTCCCGCCTGCCATTTCCATTCACTAAAACTATTGTGACCTTCCGACACGGCTTGACCACCGACCACCGACTACCAAAAAAAATTCACTCCTTGAGCCTGGTAACCCTCCGCTCACCCTTCCTTCCCTTATCCCTCGTCTCTTTTCTCCTTCCTCCCCTACCTAACTTACTTCTTTTTTGCCGACCCTCCCACCCTTCTTCTACCCTGCCTTCCCTCTCTTCTTCTTTCTTCTTCTCTTCTTCCCTCCACAATGAGCGCCCAAGATCCCCTCTCCTCTACCAACTCATCGTCAGTGACAAACAACACTCAAGATGCCTCGGGACGACAGCCCTCCTCCGCCGCCGCCGGTTCCTCCGAACTCGCCGGTGCAAAGATAAGCCTGCGCAAGTCGCTGCGCAGCTTCCCCGACTTCCCTATCCCGGGAATTAACTTTGTCGACATTATGCCTCTTTTCGCCGACCCAACTGCTCATGCCACCCTTGTCGAGGCTCTCGAACTCCAGATCACCGAGGCTTTCCCTACCAAGCCTGATGTTATCGTTGGCCTCGACGCCCGTGGCTTCCTATTCGGTCCTGGACTTGCCCTCCGTCTCGGCGTTCCCTTTGCCGCTGTTCGCAAGCAGGGCAAGCTTCCTGGACCTTGCGTTACTGCTGAGTACATCAAGGAGTACGGCAAGGACCTCTTCCAAATGCAACAAGATGCTGTCCGGGAGGGCCAGAAGGTCCTGATTGTGGACGACATCATTGCCACTGGTAAGTAGTTTTATTTGCTTGGACCGTATACTCGACAAAAACTGACGTGCTTGAACAGGCGGTTCTGCAAAGGCTGCTGCTGAACTTGTCCAGCAGCTCAAGGGCGAGGTCATGGGATACTTGTTCATTCTTGAAATCCCTGGACTCAACGGCCGTGATAAGCTTGGTGCTCCTCCTACCAAGATTCTCCTTGAAGACGCTTAGTTCGTTGATTCTGAGCTCCTCTTTTCCCGATTTCAGCAATTAAACGATATTGGGCCATGATAAACCTTGGTCAACTCTTTGTGAGCCACACGACAGCGCATATGGGGGAATTCTGTCAGACCTGCAAAGTCATGTTTTGCCCTGTTTGTTTTTGAACTTGAATCATGGGCGGTGGTTGTGGACGAGTTTATACAGCATTTCACTTATTCCTTGAGTGAGATTTATACTGGTTGGCGTTTTGTGGATGTCTTTTTCACGATTCAACAATAGCAAAAGTCATTTCGGGTTCACGCATATAGAATGGGGGTTTAGGAGAACACTTTGGTATAACCATAAAGAAAGATCTCTACTAATCATGATGCGATGACGGTCTTATCTGCATTTATTGACGACCTCGTTGCTATGTTCATAATGAAGCACTAGAACTCGTCTTTCTCCACTGGTAGCTTGACACATATTCCATATAGACTTTTGAGCATATATACAAAAATCGCTAGTTAATGCCGATGTGAGCGAACTCTTTCCAATACATGTACCATATACAAAACACACACTGCTTATGCAAAGTTGATGCTGAGACGCCACTAGTAAAACTCCGAGACATGCATCATGTGCTCCACGTTGTGTTATAAGACAATGGCGTTCTCTATGAGCATCCCCTGACTCTCTGCCAGGTACTTGCGCCGCATTCCCACACCCTTAGCTTCACCGAAACGCGCATAATCGCCTTTGGCACCACGCATGAGGACAAGCGGCACGCCGTTGAGCCGCTCCATGCCCCTAGGCGTCAACTGTGCTATAGTTAGAAGAGGACGTACAATATCCTCGGCACCTTCTCCTGAATCATCTTCCTCGTCAACGACAATGACAATTTGCAACGATTGGGGCGATGACAAGAAATTAGGAATACGCTCCAGCTTTTCGCTGAATGAACAGCCACCGCGACGGAGAACTATAATTTGATGTTGTCGAGATGACGACTCGGGCAGCGGAGCATCGCAGGCTTGACCACCGAGGAAGACAGTTCGCCAAGGAAAGTTAGCGGCAGGTTTGTGGGAGTTGTAGCTTGGCGAACCGGCCATCGGCGTGTCAACGATTGGCGGCATCGGGAAGGCACCCGGCCCGGTCGCCGTGTATGCCGACCAACGGAGAGTAGTGGGGCTGGGGCCGCCCCCTTCTGACTCTGGAAGATCGGTATAGGCCGGTTCGAAAACGGAGCTCACGGCACGGAGCAGTGATTTGAAAAGGGATTCTGAAGGGAGAGCCGCGTGACTCGCAAGAATTTCACCTGATGCATTTACACTCTGAGCAGGAGCCGGTGCACTGGCATTCAGCTTTTCGGGAGCGTCGAGGAGAAGGTCAATCTCAACTATGTCTTTCCGTCGAATACAAGTAAAAGCTTCGTCTTTGTAGTTCCTCACATGCTCTGCGTGAAAAAAGACATTCTCGTGTTTGCCAAGCTCTCTGCCTGCTGCATGCGTGATTCTCCAGAGCCGACCTGCAGACCCGCTACCTTGTTGTCGCTCCAATTGGAGCCGCATGCCGTCAAGGTTGCGGACGGTTGGCCCGTTGTAACTGTACCACACGAGAGAAGTCCCGAAGCGAGAAACGAGCGAGCTGGCTGTGTCACCAGGTGGAAACTCTATCCATGCCACGACGCGCTCGGCGGGTGCCGTGCATATACCATCTTGTGGCAACATTGTTGGGGGTAATGTCCAGGGAAACATCGTGTAATTAGTGGTAGCTTTGTATTTTGTTACCAGGCCCCTCTTCTTGTCAATAACCTCGACAGCCTCGAGAGGCCCGTGGACATTGGGGGTGTTATGCAGATCGACAAACAATGCGACACTGAAGAGGTCAGAGCGGGCAGCTGTGGCTGAACCAGTAAGTCCCGCCACTGTAGGGACTGGACATGAGTGGGTGAAGCTCTCATCGTTTGTGTTATTCCTGGAGGCCTGGCGCTTTGCTAGGGAACGCCGCAATATAGGCTTGGGTCGATTCCGCTTGGGGATGATAAGAGGATGGCCCTCTGTTGAAAAGACGTACGCAGCGTCGACCCTGTTAAGAGGATGGTCGGGGTCGAATAATAGATACATGTACTTTGTTGTTTCACCAAGAAAGAAACTCTCCATTCGATCAGACAGTTCTCCTGTTCGGACATCTTGAATACCAGCCCAACCACAGTGTGTGCGGCATCGTCGTTCAATGTCTTTCAAAACCATCTCGCCAACATGCAAGTACCATGGGTCCTGTGTGGCACGGTATATATAGTATGTTGACTCTATGAACTCAGGACGACCTGGCCACCAGCCAAGCCCCTGGTCAACATTGTTCTCACGAACGGACCATCGCTCAGGCAAGGCAGAGTATCGTGTCCAGAGAGCAGTATAAACGAGATTCGCTTCTATAGCTTCGTCGACCTCGCCCGCCATAGCCAGAAGGCCAGGGTAAAAAGCCCCCAGACTGTCAATCCACATGGTGTAGGGTTGGCCGGTTGTTCGATGAATATTCGAATAGTAAGGGTAATGACTTCTATCGGTATACAGATATCGCTTGACCGAGGCATGGGCTTGATGCCATGCATCCAGGAATGCTTCAGAGTTTTGCAATTCGGCGGGAAGAGGGGGATGCATGATATTGGGATCGAGCCATCCGACACTGCTCTGCCGGTTGGATGATGTTTTGTTTGGCATGTCGTGTCCTGACAACAGGATATGGCTCTTCAAAGCATATTCGAAGAAGCTGTCCATCCCGGCGCCGATTCCGGCATGTGGGCCGATCCATTGCCCGCCTTCTGCATCCAAACCGTTGCCAACAAGTCCAATCTCGCTCCTTCTACCCCAAACCGCCCAAAAGGCCCGCTTAGCTGCTTGCTCAAATCGATCATCTCCTGAAAGTCGACTCAAGACAGTAAACTCAAGGGTGAGACTTCCAGCCCCGGCACTGCATGTCTCCGTGATTTCTACCGAGGAAGCTTCTGGTTTGTTCTCGCCCAAGTGGCGAAATAGAGGAGAGTTGGTGTAGAAAGGAATGCCACGTCGGAGGTTCACTCGTGGGTACGGTATACCCGTATCCGTATAGAAAGCAGGGAGAAGCCTTTGTCCAAGATCGAGGGCAAGTCTTAGAAGCTGACCATCGTAGTTAAAGCCATTCGGCCATGCGATGGGTGCCAGTTCAAGAGGATCGTCGGCTTTGGCTGTCCAAGCAGGTTGCACGATATATCCGGCAATAGGTAGCTCTCCTATAGCAAATAGATGTGCACTGAGAAGGCCCCCTAAGCCACGAATGACGGTTTCAAAGACCTGAACCTTACTATCGAGGTCAAACCCAATCGCGCGTATGCCTTGCCCCGAAACGCCTGGGCGTCCATCACCGTAGTATCGTACAAAGTCTGCTACACCATCTTGGAAGTCGCCCAGTGCTTTCGAGCCTGTTCCTGATTCATCTTCGGGTCCGCTGGCGAGGATCGCGAGCGTCGATAAGCTATCGATGAGCGTGAGGGAGTAATTCCCCAAGGCGTCGTTCAACCCGATATGTGCGGGATTTTCTCGATCTCGTGTTAGGGGCTGGCATGTCAGAGGTCGAAGCTGTTGAAAAGGCAGTCAATATTATGCGACTATCAACGAAGGTGCTTGCCATACCTCATCCTCGGGGAACGCATGCTTCATATAGTTGTTGAAGCCATGGTAGAACATGCCCACAGTTTCTTGGCGCAGCCGTCCAAGGTGGTCTTGCCGCATTGCTTGAGCCGTCCATGATAGCGCAGCCCATGTCAGCAATTGCATTACAACCAAGAACATTCTGCCTCTTCGCTCATGAAGTCCAGGACTCATAAGTACTGGCCAAGGGGAAATGGCGCTCGATGGCTGCTAGGCTCATCGGGGAGCGTAAAGACAGTCAAATTGACTTTACAGCTAAGAACAAGTGTATGAAACGCCTCAGGTATGGCGCGCGACGGGCGCTCAGCGTCGCGGTTTGGAGATTGAAATGGCAAAGCCGTTGCGAAGTCCTAGTGATAGTTATGTCTTGTCATCATACCGCCACCTATGGCTGACACGTGTGGCCCCTAACCTTAGTCTACCTAGACTAGGCGATAAGGTAAGGATGGACATTGCCAGAATAATTAGTTATACTTTGCCGAACTGTAAATCAACGTTAGGAGCGACTGGTTTCAGCTTTTCTTTCGAGTGTTAAATCAATTATTAAGACCCGTTGTGAATTTTATCTGCACTGAGACAACAGTGAGTACAGTAGGTACGTCTTGAGCACGAACTACGGGCTAAGGTGGTGAAGCTGCCCGCTCCAGTTTGGTTGGCTCCTTCCACCGAATCATCAGAATAATCATGCCCATCATTGGTTGGTTCCAAGCTGAGCACAAACAATAGTATCCATACGATGTTCCATCTTTTCTTCTTGGACTCTCGTACACCTACGTAGTAATAGTGTCACAGCTAATTCCGACTCACTGCGCATATGTTACCCCAATACCTTTTCTCCTTCCAAGGCCACGCTAGATTGCATCCACGAGGTGCGAACCCCAAAGAAGAAGTTCAAAGAACCGAGGTCACGATGAGAAAGCTATATGCACCAGTGTATCACAGCCCTGGCGCTAGGTAAGGCGGAAGCGGGCCCTGAATAAAACGTCACTTTTAATAACCTCGAGCTAACCATATTGCAGTATGGTCCGGTCCAATCCATAGGCGGGAAGCCTGTTGGATTGCTGTACAAACGTCCTTGGCTCGGCAACGACGACGCTTCTGTCTGTGCCGTGTCCTCGAGATTGAAATATTCAGATCAGTCCCCACTCGGAAACCGTTGATGATCTTCCGCTCGAATGAATTCATTACAGTATCGGCGCAAACCAGACGGATCCCAGCGCGTCATCTGGATCTTATTTCTCCCACTCGGCCTGTGCGTAAGCCAGATTTAGCAATTAGAAGCCGATGCTGCTTTTGCGAATTGCATAGGCGATCAAACGACCTAGCTTTACGCAGAGGGATGTGACATGGACTTGCGAATGTATCGTTCCTCGCACGATACCTGCCTGCGTTCCACCGTCAGCCTTACTGCTCGTTCTACCTCAATCTCAGAAAGAAAACCGTTTACAACACCCAACCGCCGTTTGATGGCTTGAGTGATGAACTTGATCCTCCCAGAAGCAGCCGCTTAGGTCACAACATACAATCCTTGTGTCATGGCGCATTGATGCTTCTCATGGTCCAACAAGACTCCCCAGTTCTGCTTTCTGTTGATATCATCGATTTACAGAGTACCTGAGGACGACTGCAAGGAAGTTTCAGCTCGGAACGCTAGGATTGACTTTTGATATTTGTCCCAAGGTAAATTTGCGAAGAGAACTACATCACCTAATGTCTCTGACAATCGCATTTGGGCCACAATGGCTGCCCTTGGGTTGCAGGATGATCTTACTTGCCAGAGGAACAAAATATTAACCACTTTGGCCTTTCAGAACCTCTCTTAAGCTATTAGTTATCTATATCCTAAGCTTGGTCAAGCTTTCTGCCATCCACTGGGCTGCTTCACTTTCACTCGTCTTCTACCCACTTCTTCATACACGCCTCTTCCGGCTTGTGGGCCATCAAGATTGCCTTCAGTCATCGCTTTGCAAGCATCTCAGTTATGCGATCCTGCTTCTCACTTACAGGTGCGTGCTCCCTGCACTGCATCGATTCCAGTAAAAAACTTTTCAACATACCTAACCGCCCACCAAAGAACCAATGTCATTGCTAGTGATGCGTTCTTTGCACCATCTGGTGCAGTGGCATATATTGTTAGCAGCGCTATTGTGTGATGTTTTAGTTCAGGCGTGGTTCTTCTCCACATAAGGGACAGGGGCTGCGTGCACAGTCTTCTGAACGTGTCTAGGAACTGTCGCCGATCTCACAAATAGGTTCCCAGCTCGTCGACCACCGTTCAGAAGATGATGCAGTAGATACCTACATATGATACATTTAATGTGGTCTGACTGAGTGCACTCAGCAGCGCTAGATTCGCGGAAATCCCTAGCCTCTAACTGGGCACAAAAGGCCTCACATCTCTCACAAGCTCGCATTGCCGAACTGTCAAACGGCGTGATCTGCATCGGGGGCTTAAGCCTGAATCCCTGACGGCTAGGGCGTCCACAACTTCATGGACGGGTGGGCAAGGGTACTCCACTAGTTTAGGCTCAGGGCAACCCCCGTCAAGCTTGTCTCGACACCCTCCTGGCCTCTGCTGGCGACTTGAGTCCTTATCCTGGTCAACCTGACCCAGTTGCATGCAAGTTGCAGCGAAAATCAAATTTACTTGAAGCGCAATTTTCCAAACTGTCGGGACCGCAAACAAGGACAAGTTTGTCAATACGAGCTTTGTGTTGTCCGCCCCCTTTCTAAGTCTTTCCAGGTCTTTCGTTCCCCCCCCCCTCTCCTTGTTCTCATTGGAAACCGCACAAAAGATAGGCTATCTAGTCACTGCCAGCCGCAGACCGGCTCTATGAAGTCAGTTATCCGTGATCATTCTACTTTGTACATGCAAGATACTGTCGCTGTACCACAGCAATGAAGTCGGAAATTCGAATATGAAAAGTGGAGCGTTTAATTGATATGATGGAGCATTGCGAAGCACCGCATTCTCCATAGTCAAGCAAAAAGATTCAACATTCCTCCAGAGCTTTATCTAAAAAATGTTCCTTGGGGTATATGAAAGGACTCTTATATGATATGCGACGTCCATAATGACGAGGAGAAAACCAGATACAAAAGAATAGTGACGGGGAAAAAATACAAAGAAAGTGAGCTCTTCGTTGGGAAGATGAAGTAGTCTATAATGTTGCCCAACCACGGGGCATGCAATGGTCGAAGTGTCAGGAGCTTTATGCTTCTCTGCGGCCCCCATACATGGGCTGTGATATTGGACTCAACCTCATTAAGTGTTGCATGCGGTCGTTTCTTTGTGGCATCGCTCCAGGTTCCATCTTCATCTGCTGATCCCACATTTGCGTATCCATCATGTTGGGATGGTCTCCGGGGCCTTGCTCTTCCATCTTCATATTCGGGATACCATGGACCTGGTTAATGACTTCATCTTCGTGTGTCGTATGCGAGCCAATGCTCATCATCTCGTCGTTGACCGACATATCGTTGTCAACTCCATGGCCAGCACGCTTTCTTACCGAGTCCGGCTTACGTCGCCGACGAATGTTGTTGCTGCCGTAGGACTCCATGTAGAGCCCTTCTTCGAGTTTCAAATCATTGACGACTTTAATCTCAATGTCGCTGGCATTTAGACGCATATTCCGAGAACCGCCCATCTCGTAGAATATCTCAAGAACCTGCTGATAACGATTCTTCTCGTTACGCCGCCAAGCTTCTCGAAGTAAATCCTCCTGGTGATAGTCAGTATAGAACTTGATACATCTTGAATGAGAGTAACTTACATCTTTTGGTATCCACTCAAAATACTTGGCTCGACCTCGTTTGAACTTCATCTGCAACATCTCCTTGCCAGGACGCTTCTGGAAGCGCTCATGGAAGTCACTCTGAATACTCTCCCACATGTCCTGACCCTTCTGGTGGCGGTGTTTCCAGCGAGATTCGAAGATGCAACGCTCCTCATCAGGGCATGTGCTTTTGAGGGTTGGCGGAACCTCTTGGCCGAAGCAATTTTTGTGCTCGCTCACAGGGTCTTCTTGAGTAGCAGTTCGAGATGCACCTGGCCGCTTCGAATGGCGCTTTTTAACCCGACCAGTGGCTTGGAAAGTAGGTCTTCGACGAGGGGATGCTGTCAGGGAGCGTGGGACACCCGCAGACTGATTATGCAGAGAAGAATCTTCAGGGCTGTGGCGACGGTGATACTGGATTGGCTGTGACTCGCCCAGGAGAGGCGTGGCAGGCATTTCGCGATGGTGGATGCCCATTTGGACCTGGTGGTCGACTGGAGGGCCCATATTGACATAGTATGGATGTTCCATTGTCTGTGGCTCTGGTCCGTTTGACACGCCGAAAGCACCCATGTAGGGTTCAGGTGGTCCTGGTGTTCGACGTCCATCATGGACATAGCTAGCATGGATATATTCTCCGCCGCCTGGCGCCTGTGAAGTCATTGGTGAACTCGCTGCTGGTGACTGGCCGTTCACGTCGAAGTGTCCTGCCCACTGCTGGTGGTACATATCTGAACTCCCTGGAGGGGAAGGTTGCTGGTTGGGTGTGCTTGGGGGGGGAGGATATCGAGACCCGATCTTGGATAATCCGTGCAAAGGAGGAGAATCCACGACTGAGACGGGAGTCAAAAGATTCGGGTCGCACTGGATACCGTTGAAAGAAGATGGAATCTGCAAAGGTGTGAGTTTCGCCATTGTTACCGGGAACGGGAATGGCAGAGTGCAACGATAACCATGTTTCGTTGGATTTAAACGGAATATAACTTACAGATGAGTAAGATGCCAGCTCGTGGTAAGCAGAAGCTGTGGTTGTAGGAATTGAGTCGTGCAAGGTGGGAGCTCCCGAAAGACCAGCCGGCTGGGGTAGACCTGGGGCAATATACTGCTGCTCAACCATGATCATGTGGGTATGAGTTTGAGGGATCGGACAACTGTAGTCCAGATTTGTTGGTTTATGGGCGGGGCTGTACGATCGGAAGTGTTTGCAGGCTAGAGATAGATGTGAATGTTGTGGCTCCAAGTTCAAGATTCAGTCCGAGACTGTTGCATTTATGACCAGCAGCCAAGATGCTCCAAGAAGACATCAAGACCTGGCGAGGCAGATAGGAATGATAAAAGTAAAAGACGATTCAGCCTTTTCTGGCCGTGGCCGCTTTTTGAAGACCTGGGTGTCCAAAGATCGAGGCCAAGGTCAAGGTCAAGGTCAAGGTTCAAGGGCAAGGGCAGGAGGTAGGAATTGAGGGAGACAGAGCCTTGTGGGGTCGCAGACGGCCCGGCCTTTTTGTATAAATGGTGTTTGGAGATGAAGACAAGTGGAGTGCAGATCGTTGGAGTGTAGGTAGCTCTCAAGATCAGGACAGCAGTAGCAGTAGCAGCAGCAGGAAGAAACAAAGTACTAGGACATTCTCCAGAGCCGTTCTTTTACAAGTCTAGGGACCTCATGGATCGAGTGCCAGGGGGCGAATGGGGAAGGGTTGGGGTGTGTTGAGAATGCACTGAGCAGAGAGGCACCAGGTCCCCAAGTATGGATACAGCCTGGCGTTGCCTACAAAGTGGAGGGTTCACTTTGGTTTATGATGGCTTGCTATGTACCTACTGTATCCTCTTTCCATGCTGGGATATGATACCTGAACTGTGTGCATATGGATAGCCGCCGAGGGGTCTAAAGCTATGAATGGGCTGGGAATAGAGAAAGACTAATGGCAGTGTACATGCGTGCATACCAGTGGGTATGACGCTGGGACGGAGGGGAACTGGATTATCGCGGCTTGAAGCTTGAAGGGGGTGTCTGAAAGGGAGTAGAGTAGAATTGTAAGTGGATGTGGCGTTGACGTGGGCAAGGGTATGGGCGTGGATGTGGACATGGGGGGTAGGGGTTCATCCATCCATCCATCCCATCCTAATCATCGGCTAGCCATTCATTCAACCATCCATTCATTCAACCATCCATTCATTCAACCATCCATTCATTCAACCATCCATTCATTCATTCTTCTATCCTTGTATGGGTGTGAGAGAAGATGAGTACATAATATCGGGATGGAGTCGCATCTCTCGACAAGGAAAACAACACCGAACTCTTTCGGTGGTTACTTAGAATACACCACGGATCGTTACAATGTCGTATCTAACTTGGAGGTGAAATAGGCACCATCTGCTTTTTGAGTAGGTGCAGGCAGTGGACGGCGCTTTCGGTGACCAAATCCGACTCAGACGTGTTCTCGAGCAGTCCTTGCGATCCGACAGTCTGGATAGGATATGTAATGGAAACATCTGCTTATCAGTCTGCTGGCCAACGGCGGCAATAAGGAAATGAAGAGCATGCTCTTGAGGAAATTGCGACTCCATCCACCTTTGTTCCGGAGCTGTTCTCCGGGGTGATTTATTGGTCAACTAACATATCTCGGATGACAAGTAGGTAATTGAAGAAGATATAAGCTCAACACACGAGGGCAGGACGACTAGGCATAAAATAACATGGCAAAAATGTCTATATCACAAACCACGGCTGCGAGAGGGGGGGAGGACAATAAGATAAACATGGCGAAACGAAGAAACTAAGTTGGGGGCTAAGGGACAGGCTGAAGCTAACAGCACTGTCCATGACAAGACATACACACTTTCAGGCTGAGCTAGTCAACGGGGGAAAGCAAATCAGGATTGTCCGAAGACAAGAACGTGGATCTAAGACTGAACTTGGATCTGGACATTGACCAGAGATGTTTACAGAAAGAGAAAGTGATGACTGGGATGAGAAACGCAACAAGGTGGGGAAAAGAGTATGGTCAAGGACCCTTTGTCGTCCTTGATCAGAGCAAAGACAAGCAGAAAAGTGGGAATTGCTACACTGTAGAATACAGTAATTGATTTACCTGTCTGCACACATCAGAGGTCATGACAGACGGGACAGAAGAAGGGTAATGCTATTTCATCAGCGTACAAGGGCTGTCAGCAGGAACGCGGGACCTCGATAATCCTCTGCGGGCCGTTTGGCGTACATCGATCTCAAAGATCGGCAGCTTGAAAAGAAAGGGTGCGCCAGTGACGTTTCGTTGCCGTACTGGGTTTATGAGTGGATGGGAGGACGGTAGAAGAGGGCAGAGAAGAGAATTAGAAAGACGCCATGATCTAAAGTGGGAGCAGGGATCTGAAGGGAGCAGTGCAGCAGCAGTTTGGGGCTGGTTTAATGTCAGGCAAGACCAGGTCAGGCCAGGGCCAGCACGGTACAACGGTACAACTGTAACACAGCCGAGCAACCTTGACACACTTTGTACAAGCTACCAATAGTCGAAAGAGTGTAGAGTAATTTCAGGAAGAATACCAACTCTTGGTATCTCTGTTCCTCCCTAATCCCCTCTCCCTTTTTTCCCCACATGCAGATCCGGCAAAGTAACAACAAGAAGAGCGAAAGCGGAACAGACACGGAGACGGAAACGGAGATGGAGGATAAAAAGGCCCAAAAAAGAAGAAAAGACAACGACAGAGACCTGAGAACAGAGTGACTGACCATGCCTGCAACAGCCTAGGTAAAAGCCCATTGACTCCACTACTCGCCTTGGCATCTATCGGCAGATTGCCTCGTCATGTGCGGAAGAGAATTGAGCGGAGCACAACATTTGGGGGGGCCAGAGCAGAGCAGACCAGGGCAGGGCAGGGCATGCTGAAGATTCCGTCAATCAATCAATCAATCAATCGATTGATATGCGCATCCATCAGCTGCGGTTATTAGCGACATATACGCCCTGCTGTTGATAACAGAAAGAAAACTAACATCACCAACATACATCTATTCCTATCCGATACACGCGCTGTTGAGAAACGTGATAGGACCGCGAAGCCCTTGAACAAGAACTTGGTCGCAAAAAATGGACGGTGTTGGCCTTGACAATGTAAAAGTCGTCTCTTTGGGGGTGTCTCCCTCCTTTGGGGGTGTTGAATTAACAACTGTCTGCCGCTGCTCTCGGTCCAGAGATGTTTTAATAAGTAGGTAGGGTGCTGTCATGGCTTCCCCTGGTCCGGGGATGCGATCCGAGCCCGAAGAAGCAACCGGGAAAATGACGTTCAGCAACAGTCCCTCACCTTTGGACAGGACGTTTTTACAATGCAATGCATTACATGTTGATCTAGGCAGCCTAACTGATAAGTGAAAATGACCTACCTCCTTAGTGAAAAGGTAGAAAAAAGGGTAAAAAAGTAACTACACATGCCCTGGACATCATATCATGGGCTCGACCCGTCTCGACTCAACTCAATTCATTCAGAGGCTGACTAGTAGCTGGCTGGCTGGCTTGGCTGAGCACGGTCATATGTCTTGGGTACTCCTCTTGACAGTGTAACTGGAGAACAAGCAAAAGATCACAAAAACATGAATAATTGCGGTAGGTACAGTAGTTAGCTAATACCAAGTTTGCACCTCCACTTGCACTACGCAATATGCAACCCATAACCTAACATGGCATGCGCCTGGCGGCGCTTGAAAGTTGGCAGGGGTATCGGAGTTAGGAAATGGTCCACTTTAGCACTGAGTTGCGGCCCCACAGACGACCACTCAGTGCTCTGTGCCGCAGACTAGTAGACGCTAGAAAGCTTAGCTTACCAGATTGTCGGGACGCGCTAGGAGGGACTTGAACCCTGTAAAGTGACTCGTCTACCCAAAGGAGAATAGACCGAGCAGGGAACTTCCTGCTCTAGTTGTGGGCCATACTTGCCTTGATCAGAGGTATCATTGGTGGTCAAAGGGATCAGCCCTTGCCGCTACCCCAGTTGGTATCCTAAGCCAATAGGCGGCAACTCCGGCCATAAACACTTTTCCTAATACAGCATAGGCGGCACGCGCGCGTTTACTATGCCGTTGGCTGCCATTGGACAGTGGTTGGACCGCAAGCGAACGTCCTGCCAACTCATTCACGCTGGGTCCCGCCTACCTTTTACAGGTTACCAGCATTACAGGCCCCAAGGGTAATAAATGTAAATAAAGATACACTAGCTATATAGTGTAAAGGAATTTGCCACAGGTACCTCTCACCTAGAATT
>JAAVUI010000610.1:0-24287 GCA_014899075.1 Fusarium goolgardi
GGGGGGGGAAAAGCAAAAAGTGAGGCCAAAGTTTCAAGACAATTCAGTTCGATGGAATGTGATTACTTGGCCACAAGTTAGTTGTTCATATCATACTGGCTTTCGTTTAAAACTATCTTTTGATACTGTTACAAAAACCTCTACCCAGTGCAGACATAGCAGATTGCCAAACCCAATACCAGACGCCCTTCCCGTCCCATCCCCGTAATGATCCCAGAAACCCAGAGACAAGGGACAATAATCTTCAGCTCCCCCTCTCTCTTCAACACGCGACCCATAATGGTCTAGAAAATCAATCGTACAACGCAGAGAGTTTCGTGATAACAGACGAAGAAACTCCTTCAATCATAAAATCTTCAACGGCGCAAATTCATCGTGATTACTATAGGTACTCAGAGCTGACCCTCCCAGCCCCGGTTTTCTCCCTTCCAACCGAGCTGAGGCCAGCCCTTGGGAAGGGTCGAGAAGGGAGGTAGTGTGTATTGACCTTCACACTTATCTGCTTCGCACTTTAGATCGCACATGCCATAGTTTTGGCAGTAACACTCGGCGGCGTTCGGACAATGGACTGCTTCTTTGCCAAACATAACTGCAACAAAACATTAGTATTCTGAGGACTCTAAGCATCCGGGCGGTGTAGACATACTGTGCCAAGAGTATTCGAGAACTCTGCCACTGAGGGCATCTCCCAAGGCAGATACAATCAACCACTCGCGGAATCGCACATACTCGGCGCGGGGACGGAGATGAATGGTTTCGCGACGAACGGCGAACTGCGAGCAGCAGGTAACGCCAACTTCCTCGGGGACTTCAAGGCTGGGGAATAGCTCCTGGAAAGCAGCCTTGTAAACGTGACGTGCGTGTATGGGCTCGCCCTCTTTGCCAGGGGACTCATCCTTAATGGGCCTGATCTCGGCAGGACAGCCAAGGATCCATACACATCGCAAGTTGGTGTAGCCGACCTTCTTGAGGTTGTCGAAGCGGAAGTTCTGGAGGAGGGGGAGAGCATCGTAGTCGGGGTTGTCGTTGTGCCATTGGAAGCGCTCAGCGTGGTGGAAGACGACGTTACCGGGCAGGGAGTCGTATCGGTCAATGATGTAGCTGCAGCGTATTAGCAAAGGGGACCAGAATCAATGTTTAGAGAAGCATACGTCAGAAAGACCATTGCCTCACGACCCTTGTTCATGGGCACAGTCAGCTTGGCCCTGTTGTCGTCGACAACGTAAATATTCTTCTTCCAGTCAGGGAGGTATTCGTCGAGCCAGGAAACATTTTCATGCTTCATGCTAGCCACCACCATCTCGACATCGTCATCGCCGAGATTCAACGTCGGATAGTCATTTCTATGCTTGCGCGCTGGTGTATTTGACGGTAGGAGGCTGTCGCGGAACCAGTAGAGGAAGAGGACGAAGAGGACAAAAGCGACAATGGGGGCTCGATTGGAGCGCTGTCGAGGGGCCCAATGACCAGCCATGGCGAGACGATGGCGGTCGAAATATAAGGGTCCGATGGATTCGAGGGCAATGGGATTTGGTCGATAGCGAAAAGAGTACGAAAAAGAAAGTCGTGAATGTCCTGATGTTGGAGTTGAAGCAAGCAAGGATTGATGATACTCGTAACAGTCGGGTTTCGTTCTTAGGGGGGTCCTGGATCATCCCTTGAATTGGATCGAGTGACAGCTGGAGCTCGCCCTTGACTGGGGGCCAGACTAGACCCTTCAACGCCGCAGTGGCTTAGCTTGACCGGATATGGATCCAAGGTCCCCCGTCGTAGTGTGATTTTGCGAGCCACTTACTTCAATATGAAGATCTAGGAACATTTTATGGCCATCATCGTTTCTTGTCATTTACATCATCAATGCTGGTTGGAATGCAAGTGAAGCTGGTCAAATACAGCCGAAGGCAGTTTGCACATGAAGGAAAAGTGATTGGCTCAAATGTTACACGGGGCAATTGAATGCTGCAAGCTCCAATGGTCATTATAGACAAGCACGAAAGTTTCAACAGTTTTCAATACGTCAATCATTATATTACCCTAGAATTGTCTAGCTTACCAGATATTATAAAAAACCAATCATGGCCCGACATTGTGTTGTTGGTAGTATTGTCACCAGCCAATCAATTGCACAGTCCAGCTTCGAGGTCGCTTTTACTCACTTCGTCTTAGTCTTTTCCTCTACGAACCCTGTGATCGTCCATGATCAACAAGATCTTCTGATTCAGATGTTGGTGTTCCAGATTTGAGGAAGCATATTATATTTTCTCCACTTGGACCTTTCTCAAATTTCCTCCAACATGTATATCGTCAAGTAACACGATATCGTCCAAGGACAACGAAAAGGTTCCAGTGTAAGCTCAATCAAACACTCGCATGAATACCATAGTCCTACTCATCGTTTATTCTTTTAGCCTATGATAGTGATAGTCGCATCAAGACTGTGCGTCAATCATCATCCAATTCTCTATTATGCAAACGGCGACAATTAGCAAATAGTAATGGTTATCTGTTCGTACTCAGAGTTAAAGATCTGTAGTATGGAACTCCCGGTATGCCGAACGTGTTGTACATCTTGCCGCTCTAAGCCTCGGCATCTGGCGACAAGGACCTGGCTTATAGTTGGGTACTTCTGTCATCACCTGCCTTGTTTGATTCTCTCATAGGAGTACCGGTACCGTTGAGGCAAGGGATGTTGGTTCAGTGACATGCATCAGAGTCCAAGTCCTAAGACAAAACAACGGAAGTAATAAGTCAAACGAGATTACACAAGGACAGGTGATCGAGGCTTCTTATACAAAGGACATATCAATACGAGGATAACCGACATGTTGATTGAATAGACCGCGGCTCTTCTAGTCTCTTCCCCTAGACCAGAAATGAAATTGCGCAGAGAAAGGAAGCTATTCTCGTATTACAGGGCCTCTGCCGATTTGCGGGATACAGTGCTGACCATCCAATCTCGTTCAAATCAGAGGCTAGGTGAACTCCTGTCTCAGTTAGTGCTTATTGCTGGCAAACTTGTCCCATTCGAGAGGAGGGATGTAGGTTAATTCTCCGCGCCATCCATTGCAACAATGGAACGTTAGTGTCGGAGATTTGAGGCTTGCTATGAAACAAGATGAAATGGCAAAGCCGCAAGCTCAAACGGCAACGAAGATCATCAACGAGACAAATTGAGAGTCAGAAGAGCGTCAATTAGGTTACTGTAACGGCCTCAAGTATAGGAGAGGTCGAATTGAGTCGAGACCAAATGTATGGAGTCAATCACGGTGATTAATATGGACCATGATGACTTTTGTGCAGTTAAAATTCAGCTCGCTCGCTTGCTGACCGCACGTTGGCAAGGCATGAACCCGCTTGAATCAATGTCCATGTCAGAATCCTGGCTTAATGAGTCGGGGGGCCAAAACATGGGCTGGCCTCGCCTCATATCGGTGGTTGTCAACAACCGACGTCGATCGAGTCAACTCTATTGGGAAGCTCAGCCATCTACATACATACTGCATGCTGCAAAGCAATCCAACTCGAAAAATGAAACCCAAAAGGAATAAAATCACGGGGAGGTAAATTATATCTTGAAATGGGAATTTGCCAAGTCTTGAAGTGCATAGGGCGCGCGCGAACAATCTATCTTGCGTGCATCGACGCGAATGGCTCACTGCAGACGGCCAAGTCGGAGACGAGGATCTTGGCATTGGGTGGCCTAAATCAAACCATCAGAATAAATGATCAACAGACGGACTCACCATAACGAGATCAGAGAAAAGCTTGGTACAGTCCGCAGGGGTTACAAATGTGAATTTCCACTCTTTTCTTTGTAGTGCAACGCGTATCCCGCAGTGGAGACGCTGGAGAGGTTTTTTTAGAAGAAATTGCTCCGCAAGGATGAGAGTCCAGGCTACTTACCAGGTTTGATCGGACTGTGTAGGATACTGTGTGCGATGGATGGATGTACGTATGGGGTGGTGAAGCGTAGATCAAACAAAGAAGGGTTGTCATCTGCATGTATGAATAAGGAGTATAGAATAATAAAGAATAGTATGAGAAACAGACAAATGATATCTGCACATAGACCAAAACAAAATAGAAGAAATAGTAGTAGTTCAGTCTTTCTACGACAAGACCAATGAGGCGATGACTGCCGTATAAAATTAGAAAACGCCAGTAACCTCCTAGCGGAAGCTTAGCCACGAGCCTAATCCCACCATGGTCTCGCTAATTCGGTGATGTAGGACAACAAAAAACCAAAATCCCATGGATATCCTTTTCCCATCCCTTGTCATTAGACCCAGATGTTCTTTGAGAGACTCCAACCACGGGGGGCTGTGTATCCTTTTAATTTTTTTATTTACATACTTTGTGTCTGTTTTTTCCTGCTTTTGTTCAAAAGGACCCATTGTTTCGCAAGGGAGGGTTGTTGTAGGCTTTTGTCACTCATCGTTTATTTAGTTGACGACTCCACGTCACGGACCTCCTTTTAATCAAACAACCAATTGAAAATCAAGCGAGAGTCATTGGAGATGTTCCTTGAACGTGTGAAAGGTCATGATCGATGGTGGGTTTTGCAAGCATCGGATGGATGGACTACTCCATGTGATGTGCGAATAAAGTCTCGCGACTCCAATTAGGTTTCGTCCCCCTGAAACTCGCATGCATTTCCGTAGATGTTGCACCATCCATATCGATCGTGTCTCGCTATCCCTAGAACTTTCGATCGTCTCTTCGATTACCCGTTACAAGAAAAGTGACATGACTTGTGCAGCGTTACGCTTATTTGCATCTGTCTCAGACCCAAACAAACATGGCGCCTTATTGCACAGCAACAAGTGAAGTCTACGTGACGAATTGTGTTCAGTTCGTGACATGTCTTAGTTCTAGGTAGGGCTCTGGTTTTGCCGCCGTGACGAGTAAATAAAACAAACCGTCAAAAGTAACTTGCATGAAAAGCGGCAAGTATGCGTTTCAAAAAGATTCTAGTTGTGCGTTGTGTGTTGGCCTCGACCTGGTAGCGCTGACAGCACAGCACAGCACAGCACAGCGCATCCATTGATTCCAGGGCAGGCATGGAGTCAGGTCTGCACAGTATGAAAAAACTCACTGGGTTTTCAACGGATCACTTACACTGAAAATGACCCTATGTATCCGTACTCCGTAGTGCTCTTGCCCAGGCGGGCCCTGCCGCTGAGACCACAAAACTCAGAACCCCCCCAGAACGAGGCGGCGCCGCCGGTGTGGTGCGCAGCAGCCAATAGCCACGCAAGACGGATCGGACGTTACAGGGGCTTCCCTTTGTGGGATTGGTGTGGGAGCGTTCCTGAGTGGCGGCGGCATTGAGACCACCTCCACTTGGTATTTGCTCCCTGGTGTGTGTGCGTGTAAGCCTGCACCTGTAAGTCGGGGTTGCAGAAAACTTGACTCTGCTTGCCTGAGAGACATAATAATTCAGTCATTTTGTGCCACCTCTAAACCAATTCTAGGCCACCTATTTTCCGTATCCTAACCAAGCAATGGCCCTTAATCTTTCTGCTAAACCCCCCTGTCAGTAGCTTGTTTGCTCCTTGGGGCCTCCTCTTTCTTTTGGTTAAAATACGCCAGACCACCTCCACCGTTTCTGACATCTTCTTCTGTTTGATCCTATTCATTCCTACTTTCGTTTATTACCACCGTTCGTCACGCACGTACTACCTAGTGTTCCCCTTACCTCTCTAGGAATTCCCCCCCTCTCTCTCTCTAGGACCTGCTGGCAGGAAACACATTCCCTAAAACTGTGAAATTACCTACTACACTGACATCAAAACGAACCATTCGACAACATGGGCGACAACCACTCTGCCGTCTCTGGCCATACTGCCACTACGGCTGTGAGCAGGCCGACCATCGACACCACCGCCGCCACAAAGACACAGGAGAAGCTTGATCCAACGCGCCTTCAAAGTATGGACAGCTCTAGTGCGAAGCGTATGCACAGTCTCGAAATCCCTCTCGACAATGTTCGCTCTCCCCCTTCTCCCGCTGTCGGCGTCAACCCTGCCCTTTTCCGCAAGCAGACTTCCCTCGATCTCGACGACTACTTCACTGGTCCTCGCGATATCCAAAAGCATTCAAAATGGCCTCTTGTCATGCAGATGCACGGCTCCATCTTGCCTAAGCTCATCATCCCTCTTGTTGCCATCGGAGCTTGGTCAACTGCCATCACAGTCATCCACGACCACTACCCCAAAATTCAGGTCAATTCCGTTCTGCTCACTATTCTGGGTTTCGTCGTCGGTCTTAGTCTGTCTTTCCGATCCTCGACTGCTTACGAGCGTTATGCTGAAGGTCGTCGATACTGGGGTACGCTTACAATGGCTTCCCAGACTCTGGGCCGTGTCATCTGGATCCATGGCAAGGACGTGCCAGACCAAGACCCTCGCGAGACGCTTCTCAAGAAGATTGGTGCAATGAACCTCATTGTTGCATTCTCCGTCTCTCTTAAGCACGCCTTGCGATTTGAACCCTACAGTGCCTACCCCGATATGGAGCATCTCATCGGCCATCTCAACACCTTCGCCAAGGAGGCTACTTTGGCTGACCCCGACGCCGGCTCCCTGAAGAAGAAGAACGTGTTCAAGTCTGTTGGAGAGTACCTGGGCGTGTCATTTGCTCAAAGCAACCCTCGAAAGGCCCTTAAGAAGACTGACAAGCCTCTCGGTAACCTTCCTCTCGAGATTCTCAGCCACCTCGCCATCACTATCGATCGCATGGTTGCCCAAGGACAGCTCGACGTCCCTATGCAACAGACTCTCGCTTACAACCATCTCACAATGATGAATGACTGCATGACGGGATGTGACCGAGTTCTCAACACTCCTCTTCCCATTGCCTACACCATCGCCATCAGCCAGATTACCTTTATCTACGTCTTCATCCTTCCCTTCCAGCTTGTTCAGACACTCGAGTGGATTACTATTCCCGCCTCCGTCGTTGCAGCTTACATCATTTTCGGACTTCTCTTCATCGGACAAGAAATTGAGAACCCCTTCGGACAGGACGTCAACGATCTTCCTCTCGAGATTTACTGCGACCAAATTGCGGCTGACCTGGATGTTATCGCGTCTCATGATAAGCGCGAGCCGGATACATTCCTCCTCAGTCACAACAGCATGCCTCTGTACCCAGTCAGCACCGCCTCCCCCAACGCTTGGATGAAGCGCAGTGACGAGAAGCTTCGCCAGGCTATCAAGGACAAGCCCAACACCATGTTTGAGTGGCGCAAGGAGATTGCCCGCAAGAAGCAAGCCGGTGCCAAGTTCGGTACCAACGACATGTTGACCCCTGGTGATCACAATGTCTAAGCAAAACTTTCCTTGTTATACCCTTTCTAATGCATGTTGAATGGGCTTCTCAAGGGGATGGTCCACAACTACGGCGCGTCAAAATAATCTTTTTTTCTTTTTCTGGGTTTGGTTCTCGTTAGATTGTACGGTTCATTGTGAAGAGCTCAGTGGTCTGGTCTCGTCTGGTCTGGTCTAGGTTGTCAATTGTTAGACAATAGCGTTTTAGTTGTGTTCAATCTCATAATCCAAATTGATATCAAATGTTACAGTATAGCTCCGTGGCCGGCGGCAGAAGAATCCCAACTTGGTAGTTATGACTCAAACATGTATTCTTACATCTGAACCGTGACTCGGTGACTACTTCAGTGACTGACTGGAGGACTGGAGGGGTAAGATCGGAGCGGAATTTCAGGGCCGCCGTGCCCCGCGATTTTGGAAGCTCTGCAGCGAATGACCCGCAGTCTAGTCTACTCCGTACTGCAAGAAAGAAAGAGTCAAAAGCCTTTTTGTTAACCCTTGAGCCCACTTGAGTCACACTCAGAATCGCCATTGATGCTCGCGCGGCGCTTCACTCCATCCACACTTTTTTCTTCCTCTACCTCTTGTTCTTTTTATACAACCTCTTCGCCTTTGCGACGGTCTTTGACACAACAAACCCGCGCTCTTTCTCTATCATCGACCCACCAGTCCTTGTATCACGTCTCCAAGTACCCCTCCTCCTCCTCTAGATATATACGCACAATGGCGACCGACGGTAACGCTCTCGCCGACCAGCTCCAGAAGCTTGGTATCGACAAGGTCGAATCTTATCCCAACTGTCATCCCGACACCAACCCCGTCGACATTTACCGATCTCACATCACAAGCCTCCTGGCGCCCATTACTGGTGTTGATCCCAGCATTATCTACCCCGCCATCCAGTGGACTCAGACACTCGACAAAGGTGATGCTATTCTCGCCGTGCCTGCCCTCCGTGTGAAGGGCAAGAAGCCTCAAGAGCTTGCTGAGGAATGGGCCTCCAAGGTCGGTCGCATTCTGGTGCCATTGTCGGCCATGACTGACCAAACGACATAGTTCCCTGAGTCTCCTCTTATTGAGAACCCCACTGCTTCTGGTCCTTTCATGTCCTTCTTCTTCAAGCCCGACAAGCTTACCAACATGCTGCTTCCCACGATCCGAAAGCAAGCCGGCAACTACGGAAAGAACCCCTACAATGGTCTCCGAGACCCCAGCGACCCCAACTCTGGCAGGAAGCGAATGATTGTCGAGTTCTCTTCGCCCAACATCGCCAAGCCCTTCCACGCTGGCCATCTTCGAAGTACCATCATTGGTGGTTTCCTCGCTTCTTTGTACGAGAGCGCTGGCTGGGAGGTCACTCGAATGAACTACCTGGGTGACTGGGGTAAGCAGTACGGCCTGTTGGCTCTGGCCTGGGAGAAGTGGGGTGATGAGGAAGCCCTCAAGGCCGACCCTATCAACCATCTGTTTAACCTGTATGTCCGAATCAACAACGAGATGACGGATGAGAAGTCCAAGATCAAGGAAAAGCAAGACGCTGGCGAGGATGTCTCTGCTCTCGAGGCCAACTCTCTGGATGAGCAGGCCCGACAGTACTTCCGACGAATGACCGATGGTGACAAGGAGGCCGTTGACCTGTGGCGACGATTCCGAGACCTCAGCATTGTTCGTTATAAGAAGACATACGCTCGTCTCAACATTGAGTACGACGAATACTCTGGAGAGTCTCAGGTCCCTGAGGAGGATATGGAGAAGGCTGCCAAGGTCCTCGCCGAAAAGGGACTTACTGAGGATGCTAACGGAGCTACCCTGATCGATTTCTCCAAGCATGTCCCCGGAAAGCCTGGCAAAAGTCTCGAGAAGGTCATTCTGCGAAAGAAGGATGGCACTGCTCTTTACCTCACCCGAGATATCAGCGAGCTCCTCAACCGACAGGAGAAGTACAAGTTTGACAACATGATTTACGTTGTTGCTTCTCAGCAAGATCTTCACTTGAAGCAGCTCTTCAAGACTATCGAGCTCATGGGCCATGAGGACATTGCCAAGAAGTGCCAGCACATCAACTTCGGTATGGTTCTCGGTATGAGCACCCGAAAGGGTACCGTCAAGTTCCTTGACGATATCCTCCGTGACGTCGCCGACAAGATGCACGAGGTCATGAAGAAGAACGAGACCAAGTACGCTCAGGTCGAGAACCCTGAGGCTGTTGCCGACATTCTCGGTATTAGCAGTGTTATGGTCCAGGACATGTCTGGAAAGCGGTATGTAACCACCAAACCGATAAGTAACCTCTTGCTAACAAGACTAGAATCAACAACTACAAGTTCGACATGGATGTCATGACCTCCTTCGAGGGTGACACCGGTCCTTACCTCCAGTATGCCCACGCTCGTCTGTGCTCTATCCGCCGAAGGGTCAACCTCAGCGACGAGCAACTCGCGACCGCCGACTTCAGCCTCCTCAAGGAGAAGCACGCCACGGACCTTGTCCGACTTCTCAGCCAGTGGCCTGACGTTGTTCAGAACACCCTCAAGACTCTGGAGCCCACCACCATCTTGACATACCTGTTCAAGATGACTCACGTCCTCAGCTCCAGCTACGATCACCTCCGAATTGTCGGCAGTGAGGAGGAGCTCCAGAAGGCCCGTATGGGTCTGTACGATGCCGCACGAATTGTGCTCTACAACGGCATGAGCCTGCTCGGCCTCTCCCCCGTTGAGCGGTATGTTGACCTTTTGAGTCTATGAATGACATTTTGCTAACGATGAATAGAATGTAAACAAGGATACATAAACTGTAGATGTAAGATGGAATAAAATGGTGGACAGGAATGTTGGGATGTCGAGATTTGCCTCGACGGCTGGCGCAATAGATGAGAATATGAAAAGTTATAATATACCCATTCAAAGAAGATTTGTCCCTGTGGATAAAGCTTGAAGAAAATAGTTGATGTGAGATGAGTCACGATGTAATCGCAGATAGTGAGCCCCAAATGTCAAACGATGGCAAGGTAATGAATGATAAAAGAAGATAGGAATGGGAGCATCTCATATAGCTGATATAGTTCATTTTCATCATCCTCGGGGTTTCGGATCATTCTATTTCATATAAACTGTCGTTTTTCTCCTGTATGTTACAATGGGGTATACCCTGTGTTTGTTTCTCTGGGCCGTAGCAGAAGCCAAAGTCTTGTACAATTAAAAAAAAATCTTTTTCTCGTTAAACATGACGTTCTGAGGTTTATCGCTTATTCCCCATCTGTAGTCGTACAATCGTAATGGCCCCCTCACATGTCCTCTCGTCTTGGTCTCTGCCAAAATAGGTTGTGCTCTTTTTGAGTATCGATGGGTATTGTATTCTCCTCAGCTCAAGCTTGAGGGGGAACCTTTGTCCTGATCTGAACGCCGTGCCAGCCCTTGACAAGATCGCCCAGGGCAGCATTTACCATGCGCTGCTGCTTGAGAATTGTCTGGCCCTTGAAAGCAGGTGATGTAATGTCAATGGCGTACATGCTCCCGCAACCGCCCGAGACGTCCTGGACGAGCAATTCGGTGGGGGACAGCTTTTCAGACAGGATTTCGGCAATGGCAGCCTCGGCGGGGCTCATGGAGGGGAGGTCGGGTTCATCTTGAGTGGCAGCGGAGAATCGAGGAATGGAAGTTGAGATGAGACGGCGAGGTGTTGTTGGTGTTTGCGGTAGACGGGGGATGGTTATGGCTGTGGGAGCAGCAGCAGCAGCGCGGACGAGGGTGCGCAGAGGAACACGAGCTGAGCGCATTGCTGCGCGGCGACATGTGTTGCAGATCATGATAGCTGAGGAGGATTTAGCTGTAGCTTGGAGGGGGAGGTGTGTGGTTGGTGTGTCGGTCAATTGGCTGAGTTGGAAAGGATAAGACAAAAGTTGATGACGATGGAGAGCAAAGATGGAAGATGCCGATGGTCCGGTTATCCTGTGCCTACCTAACTGGGTAAAAACCAGGAGCTGAAGTTACCCACCCGGAGAAAAAAAAGTTGTGGAGGGGTTTGTAATCCAACGATGGCGGTTAGATAGTTAGTTGAGCCGAAGAACATCTACTTCAGGCTTCTCTTATAGATACATGATGAGTAGCTGATAACTAGTTACCCACAAAACATAACTACGTATCAAATCGTTCACATACATATGCATCAATTGAGAGATCTGCACATCCAAAAAGATTGACAGAAAGTGCCGAAGAATGGGCTGACGAATACCTCTTTACTCAGTTCGTTCTAGATGCAAGCCTCTCTTTTTCCAGGGTGGGACCCAAAACTATTAATTACTCTGCGACTTCTCAAAAGCAAGAATCTTGTTAAACTAATCAATTCATCTGGTGGTCCATCATCCAAGACTGAATCCCAAACCCATCTCAATTGACAAGATAATAGCCACATTAAAATCACTTATACAATGCCACGCAAGGTACGAAATGAATACATCAACCCAACTCACATCACATCACATCACATCACCTACAAATACTGACACAACTCCCAGGCGCGAACCCCAGAGTCTCTCGCTCTCAATCGTGAGAACCAACGTCGGTCTCGCGCTCGCCAACGTGAGCTACTAGACGATCTCCAGGGTCGCGTGCGTGAGTACGAACGTCGCGATACCCAAGCTACCCTTGAAATGCAGCGCGTAGCCAGGGTTGTGGCTAGTGAAAACGCGGCTCTGAGAGCATTGCTCGCTGTAAAGGGTGTTGCTCCCGAGGAAGTCGAGTCTCATCTCGAGGCTGTGAGACATGAGGACAAGACCACCATCAAAACTGGTGTGTCTACGTTTACGCCTGTGTCGACGCCATCATCTGCCACGTCGCCTGTCGTCATCCCCTCGATGCCTATGCCATTCATTCAGTCTCAGTGTCAACCTAAAGGCTGCGGTCCTGTTCAGGAGAGCAGCAATCCCCCTATCAATTTTCAGCCCATGATGTATTCGCCGCCGACACCTTCTACGACGACTATGAATACATGTACTGAAGAGTCGGGCTGCTGTCCCAGACCACAACCTCCGTCGCAACCACAGCCACAACCACAGCTGGAGATGCAACCAGAGGTGCAGCATCCGAGATCTATTGACAAGATTCATTGCATGGAGGCTGCTACTATTCTTGCGCAGATCAAAGGCCATTCGGATATTTCCACTGCACGTGCTGTTCTTGGATGCGGTCCCAATGACAGCTGCATGGTCCGAAATACAGATTTACTCACCCTAATGGACGAGATGACATGATGCTGTCGTATATTTCTAAAACTCCACGACAGGCCTAGATCTTCCAGTTCCACCTATCAGACATCCAACGGAGCAGATACACCAGCCCCAAAAGTACCGGAACCTCTATCAACGGTCCAACCGTCGCAGCGAGTGCCTGATCGCTGCTTGGACCAAAGCCAGTAATCGCTACTGCAATAGCGAGCTCGAAATTGTTGCTCGCCGCTGTGAAGCTCTGCGTCGTCGAGAGCGGGTATCCAAACCCAGCGCGGCGGGAGATGAGCAGTGTCGCAAAGAAGATAACCACAAAGTAAACGATCAGAGGCGCCGCGACGCGCACGACGGACACGATCTGATGAACCACTTGATGACCTTGGGAGGCGAACAGGATGAGGATGGTGTATAGGAGACCGATAAGAGACCAAGGGGAAATGATGCGCAGAAAGACCCGCTCATACCACTCGGGTCCAGCCAGCTTACGAAGGGAGAATCGAGTAATTATGGCTGCAGCAAGGGGAATACCGAGAAATACTGCTACGCTTGTGGCAACGGTCGAATACGACACTTCGAGATCGCCCTCCTCCCCACTGATGATGCTGATAAAGAAGATGGACATTGGTGCGTACAGAGCCATCTGGAGGATCGAGTTTATAGCCACGAGGATAGCACAGTATTCATTGTCACCGCCGGCGAGACCGTTCCATATCAACACCATGGCGATGCATCGTGCAAGGCCAACGAGGATGAGACCGACGCGGAGTCCAGGCTCGTCTGGAAGAAAGGCCCATGCCAGGCCGAGCTAGTATGTGTCAGCCATGTTTACGGGTGATCCTGGGAATCGCGACTTACCATCAAGAAGGGTGCAACGATCCAATTGATAAATAGACTGAAGAGGATTTGCTTCCAGACGTCGCGCTGGGAGAAGATCTCGTGCAGACTTTCATACCGAACTTTGCACAGGATGGGATACATCATGACGAGGAGACCAATAGCTGCAAGCAACATTCATTACCAATATTAGTATTTTTTTTCTCCTCTCGCGTTTCTGCTTCAACTAGGAATATGGCTTTCTTTCTTACCTATAGGAACCGAAACACCGACAAATTTACCCTTTTCCAAAGCAGCGCCAGTAGAAGGGACAAAGTTGCCCAACAGGATACCAATAATCATTGCGAGAAGGATCCATACTGCAAGGAGACGGTCGAGCCATCCCAAAGCCTTGAAAGCTGACGAGATTTCTTTCTCTTGGGTGTCTTCAGTTGGTTGTATGTGATTCTCGGGGTCGTGAGTATCAGAGGGATACTCTTTTGTGTGAGGAGGAGAATCCGTCGTATTCGACATGTTTGCTTTTGACGACACTTGTGCACAATAATGTCTTATGTATGAGTTTTGATTTCGAATCTGACAAATGTGTATATAAAGGAAAACAACACAGACAAGAAAGGTATTTTAAAGCCTATATATCAATTGCAATTGCCGGCCGAAATCTGTCGCAATACTAACTACTGTGATTATTATCTGATTTTCCCAACTTTTTCCTGGGCGTTCCTCATTGTTCTGGTGCAATTGGCCAATCATATGCGGGACATGACAGGTCCCTCTAGAGGCAGAACCGAAGGGAGGCGAAAGTCTTGGCAAGGGTCTAGTGAACCTTTTTCACCTGTTTTGGTTCTGCGTCTCTTTGGATGGCAGGCAGTATTGTGGTTATGTCGATATACTTATTATTAATGTTCACATTTCACTACACCACGTGGGCGTCATGGCTTCTTGGACTGGCCTTCTCAAAACAGCAAGCATCTAGTCTTCACATTCACGTTTACAAAATGGAAACAGAAACAGGTTGGAACTTGAACTTGAACTAAATAAATTGGATATTGAACAGATAGAAACTATTCCAGTACCACCATACGCCTCATACACATCCCCACTGTCTATGATCCTCCATTTCTAATCGTCTTAATGACATGACATGAACCATGAGTAACATAATCGCCAATAATAAAAACATATAGGGAATTAATCCCATTTCGTAAAACCTCCTCAAATGTGTCCCATCTCCTTTACTGCTGGAGGTACTTGAGAATCTGCTCCCGCTCCTCAACGGGCATGACTCTCATCACCTCACGAACACCAGTCCATCCAGCCTTGGCGTGGCCTCGGACAACGCTAGCAACCTCAGCTGCCAGCACCTCAGACTTGAGTGCCTCGACCTTCTCGCTGATGGTCTTGCGCTCAGTCTCGTACCACTCAGTGACCGCCTGGTCATCCTTCTCCCAATCAACAATGGCCGACCAGCTGCGGAGAAGGTGCCGGTACTTGTCGCGAGTCTCCTTGTCCTTGGTAGCAGCCTGGTTGTGCGAAGTGCTGATGATGGTGGAAGTCATGCGGCGCAGGATGTACTCCTCGTTGAGACGGCGGCGAAGACGCCAGTAGAAGAAGCGTCGAGAGCTGGACCACTCGAGAACATCGCGGATGGCACCCTTGGCCTTCATACGTCCAGCACGATCGTGGAGATCAGCGAACTGAATAGCGATCTGAGAGTAGACAGGCAGCAACTCCTTCTCGCGGGCAGCCATCTTCTTCTTAATCTCGTCGGTCTGCTCGGTAGACAGGCTAGAGTCCTCGAGCTGCTTCTTGAGTCCAGCATAGGTAGGATCCATTCGGATGATGGTCTGGATCTGCTTCTGCTTGCGGTACTTGATACCAATCATACCCTCAGGCTCGAGAACACCACCACGGGCCTCAGTATCGGCGTACATCTCCATGGCAGTGGGGTTGATGGTAGGGTCGACGACGACCCAAGATCCACCACGAAGCTCGCCGAAGGGAGGAATGTAGATGAAGATGGGCTGCTCGTACTTGACGAGGGCATCGACGATGAAAGAACCGTACTTGAGAACCTCGTTGTACATGTCGCGCTGACCACCAGAGAAACCACGCCAGTTGGCAAGGATCATCAGAGGAAGCTGCTCACCGTTGTTGAAGTCGTTGATAGCCTGGGCAGTCTTGAAGGCTGAGTTGGGGTACCAGACACCACCGGCCTCGTTGCTGACCTGTTCGATAGAGTCGGGGTTGGCAGGGTCGGCAGGAGTGATGTTCTCAACGGATCGGACCTCGACACCGATAACACCCATAGGAATACCGCCGAGACGAGCGCGACCAATGACGACAGTCTTGGCCCAACCGCCGAGAGCCTCGACGAAAGAGTCCTTGTCAAAGAGACCAGACTCGAAACCGTTCTCGCCCTCACGACCACCAATCAGCCATCGGACATCGTAAGGCTGCTTCTGGGGAGGGTAGTAGGTGACATCACGGTCCCAGCTATCGACGCTAGGGCTGACGGGAACGGGGCTGTTGCGCTTCTCGGGCACAAAAGACATCCACTCGACAATCTTGGACACACCAGCAAAGTCATCGTTGGCGGTCATGTGGGAGACACCGTTGCGGTACATAATCTGGGTGCCACCAAGCTGGAGGTTAGAAGTGTAAACCTCGCGACCAAGCAGGTTGTTAAGGGCAGCAGCACCAGTCAGGATGATGGGCTGACCCTCAATCTGGACAGCACGCTGACCAAGGCGGACAAGGTAGGCACCAATACCAACGGATCGGCAAGTGACCAAAGTGACGGTAAAGATGTCGTTGTAAGCGCGGCTAGTGGCACCAGCAATGAGACCAGAACCTCGCAGACACTCAACACCGAGACCCTCCTCCTTACCGATGACAGTAACGATCTTGTGTCGCTTCTCGCCGTCCTCGGTAACCTCCTCAGTGATGACATCCTTCTCGAAGCGAGTCTTGGCTTTGTCGTCAAGGTAGAGGTACTTGAAGCCAGCGTCCTGCTTCTCGGGGTTGTTCCAGGCAACCTTGAAGTGGCCCATGAGCTCATCGGCAAGGCCAAGACGAGCACCAGAGTTGGCAGACAGGTAGATACGGGGAATGCCGAGCTTGCGGGCAAGCTCAGTGCACTTGTGGAAGAACTCGTCTTCCTTGGGTCCGAATGAACCAATCTTGTAGGTGATATCGTTGGCGATAACGATGAATCGTCGGCCGTTGGGGTACTCAGGGGTGCGAGCCCTGAAGATCCAACCAACCATACCGCAAGTGTTGGTACCGGGCTCACGGTTCACCTCATCAAGGTTGTCCTTGTCATCGAGTACAAGCTCGGTGAAGCTGATGCAGTCACCGGTCTTGGGCTGCTGAGAAGCCAAGCTGGGCTGAGCCTTGACGGCCTTGTTCCAAGTGTTCTGGATGGCCTGGCGGAAAAGCTCGGGGAAATCGTAGACGTACTGAGTTCCCATGCCGTGAGCGTCGTGACGCTTGGGCTGGAGCCAGTTCTTAATGGCGTAAGGGGTAGAGACGGGCATCAAGTGCATGGGTCCCTTCTCGTGAGTGCCTCCAATGCTGTGGAAGACCCACTCACCCTTCTCCGACTTGCGCTCAGCGTACATGTCGACATCGACAACGTAGCCAGAGGTGTTGGTGATAACGACACGAAGAGGGTAGGGCTCTCCAGTCTGAGGGTCAGTGCAGATAATGCGGATCTCGACCTGAGCAATACGGAGTCGCCAAGCACGGATACCGAATCGGTCAAGGAAGCCTTGGAGACTCTCCTCGACCTCCTTGGGCTGAAGCTGGAACACGGGAGAGAAGTTTATGAAGACGTGGTTCAGATCAGAGTTGTTGTTGCCGATAATCTCGAGAGCGTCGAAAATATCGTTGACAACACGGTCAGCCTCGGAGATGAGGTACTCGGCAGTAGGGATCTCATCTCGGAGACGACCAGGTCGAATGACAGCACGCGTGAAGTATCGCTTGTCAGTGTCCACCTTCTTGCCAATACCCTCGTAAACGTGGATACTTTTGTTCTCAGTGAAAACAGGCTTGATGTTGAACTTGCTGAGACGAGCAAGCTCAAGCTGGAAAGCAAGAGCGGGCTCGCTGTGACGGATACTGTCGTCCTCCTTGTACTCGGGTCCACGGAAAGTGTAGTATCCGGGGTAAGATCCATCGCTGTGACCGCAGATGAATGTCAGACGGCGAACACCACGGGCAAGGAGCTCATCCTTGTACTGCTCAACAATGGGGAGAATATCCTCAAGAGCCTCTCGGTCGTCGCGGCTTTCAACATCGCGGATAGCAACGTTGATAACAGCAGAGAGCTCCTCCTCATTCTGCTTGAGAGGAGCGGGCTTGCGCTTGCCGCTGAGATCAGGGATCAGACCAGGAGTGTTCTTCTTCTTCTGCTTCTGCTCATGAGCAAGGGCCTCGAGAGCCTTGCCGATCAGATCCTCAGCCTCATCGATGTACTTGCAAGGAACAATGACACCCTTGCGAGTAGGCTCATCCTCCCACTTGCTGGTGAGGTAGGACATGTCGCTGATGGAGTGGATTCGCTTGAAGTTGAACTCGCCTCCGCTGGGTGTAGCAGGGGTAGAAGGAGCAGCAGATTGAAGGGGAAGACCGAACTCGGACTGGCCAAGCTTTCGGAGCTGGAAGTCCCAAGAGACGAACAGGGGGTTATCGTTCTCATCCTGGTGGTACTCAATCTGCTTGAGAAGGTACGCACGGTAGGCTCGGCGGACGTAAACCTCAAGAGAGGCCAGAGACACCCAAGGATCATCGTGAGCAAAGAACATGGTCAAGACGTCAAAGACAGTGTACTTGGAGTCAACGACCTCCTTGATGATATCAAGGCTAGGCTCACGGTGGTCCCAACCAGTCTCACCATATCGAGACTCGACGACGGAAGAGCGAAGGATGTGCTCCATCTGGGAAGTTCGCTCCTCAAGGGAGGGAAGAGCGCACTGGATCATGATCTCACGGGCCTTCAGGGAAACCTTGGAGGTGTGTCGAGACTGAAGCTCAGTGAGCAGACGGAGGGTCTCGCGGAGGTTCTTGGCGACGTTTCCAGCCTTGGGCTTGTTGGGTCGGTACTCCTCAAGAATGGCAAGGATGAGGGAGCTCTTGGAGCTGACACGGCTGTGAGACAGAACAGTGTGGACAACCTTCATGATATCATCCTTGTGCTGGTCACGCAGCTGCAGGATAACGGCGTCCTCTTGAGGCTGGTTCATAAAAAGGTTCTCGACCTGGTAGTACTCCTCCAAGATTGACTTGATGACGCTGAGCTCTCGGTTCTTTTGGCCATCAATGTACATATCGATGATCTCGGTCAAGGGAGCAAGGGTAGTCTTGAGAAGACCAGCATCGTTAGCATCGACGTTATCCTCAATGAACTTGTGGAAAGCCTTGCTGAGAGCCTTGGCAGGGAAGTCAGCGTTGCGAGACTTGCTGCGCTCGATGATCTGAGTGAACTGAGCATCGAGCTTCTGGGGCATACGAGAGTGGAGGGCAGAGAACTGAGCGTTCCACTCGCTGTAGGGAAGCTCGGTGTCGCGGAGGACCTCGATGAGCTCCTTTAGGGTGTTGGCCATGATGACCGAGTTGTCGTAACCCAGAAGGATGTTGTGGAGGGTGTTGTAGAGGAGAGAGAAGCGCTGAGCGGGCTTAGCACCGACAACAACAGGCTCGCCGTAAGGGGGAAGCTTGTCAACGAAAGCCTGAGCCTGCTTGACACGGCTGGGGTCATCGAGAGCAAGTATACCGAGAATATCACCAGCCTCGAGGGTGGCACCGGGCTGCTTGATGAGCTGGACAACACCATCCTCTTGGGCAAGGAGAGGCATGTACATCTTCATGACCTCAACCTCGGCAAAGGCCTGACCGGCACGAACATGGGCACCGTTCTCGACGGAGTACTTAACAAGCTTACCAGGGCTGGGAGATCGAAGCTGGGTGGGGTCGTTCTCCTGCTCGAGCAAGCAAGTCTTGCTGTCGACAGACAAACGGGTGGCACCAACCTCTTCCTTCCAGTATACACTGTGACTTCGTCCATCGAGGAGGACAAGGATACCACCATCGCTCAGGGAGCGGACACCAACATGGCACTTGGAGCCATTGATGAAAAGGTGGTAGCTGTCAACGCTGGCACGGGTGGCTGTGAACTTGTAACGGTAACCCTCGTAGATGAAATCGATGGTGAACACAGTCTTGAGGACGTCCTTGGAGGGCACCTGACCCTTCTCAAGGCCGGCTCGGTACTCGGTCATGCAGGCCTCACTGGCAATGTGAGCCTTGGTAACGGCACCACAGGTGACAGCAAGCATGGTCTCGGGTCGCTCGGCGGTAAGACGCTTGGAGATGAGCTCATCCAACCAGCCAGTGGAGATGGTGTTCTCCTCGAAGGCCTCGGTCTCGAGAAGCTTGATGAGGTACTCAATGGTGGTTCGGAAATCACCACGAATGCTCAGCTCCTTTAGGGCCATGACCATGTGCTTCCTTGAAGCAGAACGGTTCTCACCATAGGCGAAGATGTGACCGAACTGACTGTCAGAGAAACTGTGGATACCACCCTGAGAACTGACGGAGAAGTAACCCCAAACGTTGGAGCTACTCCTGAAGTTGAGCTCGTGCATCACACCATTGGAAGGCTTGAAACCCTCACCAGGGTCCTCGGAAGTGATTCGGCAAGCGGTGGTGTGTCCCTTGGGCTGAGGTCGTCGCTGGCTTGAAGCAGTCTCCTCGTTCTTGAACTCGAAGTCGATGTCGCTTGAGGTCTTGGGGTCGACGCCGTACAACAGTCGAATGTCACGGATTCTGTGGAGAGGGATACCCATGGCAATCTGAAGCTGGGCAGCGGGGAGGTTGACACCACTGACCATCTCAGTGGTAGGATGCTCGACTTGAAGACGGGGGTTAAGTTCCAGGAAGTAGAACTTGTCGTCGGCGTGAGAGTAGAGGTACTCGACAGTACCGGCAGAGACGTAACCGACGAGCTTGCCAAGACGGACAGCGGCATCCTCCATGGCCTTGAATGTGTCGGCCTTGGCAATGGTGACGGGAGCCTCTTCGATAATCTTCTGGTGACGTCGCTGAACGGAACAATCACGACCGAACAGGGAGATGTTGTTTCCGTACTGATCAGCAAGAAGCTGGACCTCGAGATGGCGGGCGTTGCCGGCAAGCTTCATGATGAAGATGGGAGAGCCGGGAATCTCGCTAGCAGCGGCCTTGTAGAGAGCCTCGAAGCCCTCCTCCTCGGTAGCCTTTCGGATACCCTTGCCACCACCACCCTCGGAAGCCTTGATCATGACGGGGAAGCCAATCTCCTTGGCCTTCTGGAGACCCTCCTCCCATGATGTGACGCATCCCTTGGCGTAAACATCATCGACAACAGTAACGATGCCCTTGTCGTCAACAGCGACCTCGTCGATGCCTGTTCCTGACCAAGGAATACAGGGCACGGCGGCGTGCTGTGCAACAATTGTGGAGGAAATCTTGTCACCCAATGATCGCATGGCAGATCCAGGGGGTCCGATAAAGACAATCTTGTTGGGAGAGGCGGCCAGCGACTCTGGCAGCTTGGGGTTTTCTGAGGCGTGACCCCATCCAGCCCAGACGGCGTGAACGTTCATGCGCTCAGCAATGTCAACAATCAGCTCGACGTTGGCATAGTTGTGGTTGTTGGTGCCGCCGGGAACTTCGACGTAGTGGTCGGCCATTCGAATGTATTCTGCGTTGGCCTGCAGATCTTCGGGGGTGGCCATCACAGTGAAGTGAATGGCTCGTTCGTCGCCAAACGTCTCGTAAGCCCATTTTCGGACTGATCGAATCTCCTTAACAGCAGCGATACCGTTGTTGGCAATGAGGACCTGCAAAGCGGAAAGAATGTGTTAGTTGAGCTATCACCAAAAGACCAGCCAGGGATTGGCAGGGTTGACGGAAATCTGCGAAATCATGTTCCAGGGGGGATTTTCTTACGTTGGTGATGACAGTGTGACCATCATTTTGGCCAACAAAGTCCTTGACTTTGCTCGGGGGAGCATTCGCCAATCGGTTGCCGCCGATGAAGTGGTCTGCGATATTGAACTTCTCTGCATACGACTGCTTGCCATTGACATAGGGCACCGACCGCCCATTGGCACCCTCCTGGGCACCAGCTGAGATCTCAGTCATGGCTGCTGCGTTATGTGTAAAGAGAAGGGAGAAAAGGAGGAGAGGAGAATTATGGAGGAGATTCGGGAGGGAAGAAAGAAGTCGAAAGTTTGAGGAGGATGATCAAGGTTGAATCGTCTCTCTCTCAGGTCGTCATGAGCCGGTCAAAGTAAAGTGGCGGGCGGGCGCGCAAGGGCAATCACGGGCAGGGGTAGCTCCGGCCGAAGAAAAAAAAACCAAAGCCAAAAGACGGGGACCCGACACGACGAGAGCTGGGTCTTTGGTTTGCTGTTGGGGGAGGGAGAAAAAAGTACGTAGGTGTCCCTCTGGAGTGGTATAGGCGCTAAAAATACAGAAGGGTTGAAGGTGAAATTAAGATAGGCGATGAGAGAGTTGAGGAAGACAGGTTCTGGCTGAGGAGGACCAAGAACTTGATTATGTAGATTGAACAAGAGTTTAAACTTGTTCGTCTTCCTTTTTGTATTTCCCGACTGTAAGTGAGGAGAGAGAGGACAGGTAGAAAGAGAAAAAGAGAACTCTTGAAGATGTAAAGTAGGTGGGAGACGTTGAACCCAAGTACAAAAAAGAAGCCATTGGAAGCTACTGCTAAATCGATGTACGTACCGTCGACGAAGTCACTAACGTTTAGACAGCACCCATCTACTCCGTACACTGTACAAGGATGGATACCAATTCAATGGATCTGCAAATACTTCCCCACTCCATTTTTCCCCTTGCGGGTTGTTGGCCTACTACTGTTGACTGCTGTTGGCTGGTGGCAAGCCTAGGAAGCTCCTCTCGGCACCTGGCGGGGAAGAGAAACGTGGGAAAACTAGAACTGTTGGGAGACAAGCCCGCCTGGGCATAAACCGACCCCCCTGGGAGCCCTGGGGTCATCCAGTGAAATGAGACCAGCAATCACTATTCCCCAATGAAAAATATCTAGTTACGCACTACATACTGCACCATACGGTACAGTAGAGGAGAGTGGAGTTGAGATCCTTCTGTCTCTGCTCAAATGTCGAGTCGGCTTTGCAAAGACCCGAAATGTAGTGGACGGGCGCACCCAAACAGAGACACCTTCAAGGGTCCATTTTCTTGGGCGAGATGAAAGAGGCTGAGAGAGGTTGAGGGGCCGGCATTTTTTTTGCTGCGGGTGAAAGTGGGGCCGTAAACAACCACACACAACATCATGACAGCCCAGATAGCACAGTGAGGAATAAGCAAGGTTAACCCATTCATTCCCAGTAAAGCCATGGCGCGGCTGCAGGATATTGATTGAATGGGGTATAGGTAATGGTGAATGACACTCCAATTAGTAGTGCGAGCATTGGCCTAAACTTGGGGTTGGTTGAGAAAGGCAGTTTATACGGAGACCGAACAATACGCCGGAAACCGCTTCGGAAGCCGGGTGATATCATGCTTCCAGGATCATATGCTATCATTGGAGAAATAATTCATCATGACAACTGAGAGTTTGGTTCATTGTACGATATTCTCGTAATGGGGAGTAAGCCGGTACTCTCCTCGTAAGCTGATTATCATTATCATCTGGCGTAGCATGTCATCTTTCTCGTAAGCTGATATACTGACTAAAAAGGCTATTTGTTCAAAAAGCTGATGATGTAATAAATAAATCCATCAGAAAGCCCTTTAACGGCTCAATTGGACATGCCGAAGTTATGTACTGAATAGACTCTGTTATCATGGTGCAGTGTATCTCCAGGTGGCTTACATGCTCGGAACCCAACCACCAGATTATACCATGTCACCATACCATACCAGCCAAGATACATAGCAATTGCTGACTTGAGATCACGACTATAACTTCGACACCAAACATCTCATACTAGTTAAACTAGTTCCTACTCATCCCACACCCCAAGCATTCATCCCTCGGTGTCCTCATATCATCAGCCTTGTACTTATCCCACTCCCCAAAGCTGAACCATCTTTAATCCCGAGTATGTATGTATGTACATACACACCCCTACTCGTTATCACCTATCAGTCTCCAAAAAAAGGACTCAAAAGCCACAGACGCAAGCCGCATGTTGGGAACCATTCAGGGGTCAGAGGTTCCTCATGACGGCGTTGAGACTGCCAAACTCCAACGCTTTCCGTGACGGCTTTACTTGACGTGATACTTCCTGTGATCCGGTACAGTTGACCTGAGCTTTTACCGAGCGGGAGCGAGATCGAGAAGCACAGCTCAGAGACAAGGGTTTGTTGTTATGGAAGCTTTAAAGAACTGTCTAAATTGCACCGTGAGTAATGAATTAATTGCCCCGTTTAATCTTCTTGGGCAACAATACTGTTGTTACTTCGAAGCCTGATAATCTCAATGATTCATACAAGACTTGTATTGAAATGGATACTTTCCAGTCTGTAGTCTGTCAGTGTTCTTGAGCCTCATCTAAACCAAGACAGCTTCGGCCTAACCCCCTTGCCCAAGCCTCCCTGTCTTGGCATCTCCAGACGCCGAGGGCAGAGCGCAGACTTGTCTTCCCCAGCATTTCAAGCTTACGTATCGGCCTATAGCACTGTACAATACCAACTGTTATCTGTCAAGTCTCTCATAGGGAGCAACAGACATGCATCATTCCACGCAAGATAACATATTAGATATAGCATCTCAGATTCAACAACACCAAGATTCTCTAAACAACACTGATAGAAAAGAGTCCCCTCCCCCACTTCCCACTAGCGCTCTACCTTAATTATCCCACCCC
>JAAVUI010000612.1:0-26585 GCA_014899075.1 Fusarium goolgardi
GCTACCACTACTGAGGCTGCTCCCGTCTGCACAAACTACATCCCCAAGCCTAACCGCCCCAGCACTTGCGGTAAGCAAGGTAAGGTCAGCTGCCGTTCTTCTCAGAAGCTTGGCCAGCCCGTCTGGGCCGCCAACGCCGACAAGTGTGGCAAGATCTGCGGAACCACCGAGGGCTGCAAGACCTTCTCTTTCACGTACAACGGCTCCAAGTGCCAGCTCTACAGCTCCGCTCTGGACCAGCTCACCTTCACTCCTTGCAACACCGGCGTCAAGTTCTACGACCTTGAGACGTGCTACACTTGCCAGAACGAGGTGACTCCTCCTCCTCCTGCCACCTGCTCCAAGTATGTTGCCGACTTTGGCAGCTGCGGCAGCAACACCCACTGCGGTACTCGAGGTTCCATCTGCGAGGAGGTGCTCATCCCTAACGTTGGTGATGCATCATGCCTTGAGAACTGTGCCAAGAGCTGCATCAACTTCGGCGCTGAGTGCGTCTACTTCAGCTACAAGCCTGCCACCCCCTGGGGCAACGCCAAGTGCAAGCTGTACAAGTCTGGCAAGATCACCAAGAACAAGAACTCCATCATCAAGTTCTACCAGCAGCGTTGCTTCAAGTGCCAGAACCCTCTTGTCCTGTAAGCGGAGCATGAGCGTGGACAGTCACTTGGGTGATGGATACTTCGCGATAAGTCTAGAAAAAAACCTTCTTTCATTTTTCGATGACTACGCGATTTCAAAGGAGATTTTGTTAAATAGTATTTTACGTAATTATTTTTCAGCTACATACCTTGAGACATGAATATATGATCTGGACAACCACTATCTTGTCCCTGATCGAAATACTGTGATTTTTAAATTTTAAAATGTTGTAGAGAGTTTATCGAACAAGGGTGAAATGTATAATGTCGCTCATGTATTGTGGCATATCATTTTAAGTGTCTTCTTTATACCCTGACACCGTCTCGACAGCCGTGAGGCTTCAGTCATGTTCTCATCTCGCCATATATATCGATATCGTACAAGTTATTTTACACTGATATACAACCTCATGTGGTCATCTAGAACTGGCAACCTTACTTTATCGTGCCAAGTGAGACGTTAGCCCACCCTTCGGGCTTCTATATCCTTGACAAATCGCTTCAGTCCTTTAAGAGCTCCTCACCATGCTGTTCTAGCTCTTCTCTTTTTTCTTGCTCCTCCTTCTCCTTATTAATCTTGGCCTGCCTCCACGGAGGAACCTTGGGTTCTCTTTTCATAACCACTGAATATGTTAGCACAATCCCAGCCACTGAATGGTTGCATAACTTACGTCTTTGGAAAAGATCATAACTCGTAACGAGAAAAATCGGCATTCCAACCATGAACTTGAGCCAATTCCTCTCTAGTTGTTTATACCTCCTCTTGTAATCCTCTTTCTTTTTCTCTTCCTCCTCCTCTTTCGTCAACTCCTTCTTTTCGTCTTCTTCTGCCTGCGTTCTTTTTTCCCTCTCTTCCCTAATTCTGCCCAGTCGTCTTTGTCTCGCTTCTCGTAGCTGTTCCTCTCTGTTCTTGGCTAGATTGGCCGACTTTTCTTGTAATCGTTGCTGAAGCACGGCGGATTGCTCCGACGTTGTGGGAGTCGCGCGCACTTTCGCGAGCTTCTCGTTATTTGCAGAGAGATCTTGCGTGTTGGGAATTTTGGCGCGACGGCTCGTTGGTCTTGTTGAGAAAGCGCATGTTGGCCGGGATCGTGTGTTGCAGCGAGTAGAAGGGCATTCGAGACGAGAGGACCGCGAGAGGGCTGTTGATGCCACCCTCCGCGGCGTCAAGTGTAGAGACATTATATCGGCGTAATTGGATGAGGGACTCGGATATGATTAACGAATGTCAAAGTATCGTAGAGTTACGGAGCGCTGCCAAGAATTAAAGATTCGCACAACAGTCGGAAAAAGATGGATATTTCCTTATCGATAAGAAAGCAAGCATCTTGACCTTCACGTCACTAAGTTTCTATCAACTCGCAGACAGTCAACAATTTACACAAGATGAAACGTCTATACTTGAATAGATTCTTCAAAGCTAACTGGCATACTGCCATAATGTTTTAATTATACAATTACTATCTTCCCAAACGCCTTTTGCATTCATCCACCATGAACATGCCCAAAATCGTCTTTCAGTCTTGTATCACCTGCAATCAGTCGTCATCAGTGTATCGAGGACCGGTGGCTGCAGGAGTCTCTGGTGGACCGTAACTTGCTCCGGGAGTAGGAGCACCGTAGTAGCCAGGTGTAGGAGCACCAGAAGCAGGGGTAGGTGCCGAATCTGCTCCCCATCCGCCTTGCCAGCCACCAGGTGTTGGTGCGCTGATAGCAGCAGGCGTAGGTGCCGAGTAAGCGCCAGGTGTAGGGGCGTTCATGGCACCAGGAGTTGGGGCACCGAGTGCGCCACCGGGAGTAGGGGCGTCGTACGAGTTTGGACCCCATGAATCACCGCCACTGGCTCCTGGAGTTGGCGCGGTGACTCCCCAAGCAGGTGTCTTAGATCCTGAGCCCCAGCTGTCGCCTCCACCGTAAGCCGGTGTTCGTGATCCAGCGCCAAACGCATCACCCGGAGCAGGGGTTCTACCACCAGCTTGCCAGGCTGGCGTGCGTCCACCAGACCCGTAAGCCGTACGGCTACCATCGTAGGGGTTGACGGTTCGCGAGCCATCTGCCCATGCGGGGGTTCGGGCGCCAGACATATCTTGAGCCTTCCAAGCAGGCGTTCTTCCGCTTGCAGCAGGTGCTGTGTTATGTTAGTGACATGGAATTGGGCCAGTAATAAACAAACTTACTTCGTGATCCCCAAGCAGGCACTCTGTCAGAGTTACCACCTGCCATGGGTGTGCGTGAACCACTCTGCCAACCTGGCACACGATCACCGCCGCCGCCACGTCCAGCACCACCACCATAGCCACCGCGACCGCCTCGGCTAGCGATATCAATGGTAGCACCAGTCATCCTATTCTTGAAGGCTAAACAGTCCTTAGGCACCGTGATCGTCTTGCTCTTCGTATGAAGCTCGACACGAGCATGTGTGTCTGTGGTGTCCTTGACAATACCGAGAAGGCCCTTATAGGCACCCTTCTTAATAACGACAGTCTGTTCAATTGCCTTATCTCGGCCAAAAGATCTGGGTTGCTGCAAGGGTTTGTTTTCACTTCCGTTCTTGTGAAGCTTGAGTGCTGGGTTCATGGCTGTCAAATCAGGACCGGTAGCCGCGGCAGTGTTGACTCGGCCACCCTTGGCGGCGATAGTGTTGACCATGCTGGCCTTGGTAACAAAAACACCGGCATGCTCCTTGTTGTCGTTGGAGTGTAGAAAAATGTACGAGCGATGAATGTGAATGATCTTGCCCTGACGCTGCTGACCGGTGTACTCCTTGACAACATCTTCCAGGCGAATCTCAGAGCCATGTCGATCAACGGCAACGGCTGTCTTTCGCTTTGGAATCTTGTTGGAAATCTGTGACGGCATAACCTGGCGAGGTGTTCCGAACTGATCGAGGACAACAAGTGACTCACGATCAACCTTGACAACACAACCTACTGTCGTAGGATCGAGCTGCACGAGATCGTGTAGTGAGTACTGGCCCAGTGAGCCCTGGCCACCAATATCACTTGCTTCGCGCAGATCTTTGCTGAAGACAGTGACCTCTGAGTTTGTCTGATCTGTCAAGAGAGTAACCTTGTCATCCTTAATATTGACGACCATTCCGACCTCGTCTCTAAACTTGCTACCACCAATGACCTTGACGTGATCACCGACATTGAAGCGCTTGCGAAGGGCTCTGATGGGGACGTCGATCTCCTGGCCGACGAGTTCACCTTCAGTAACAGTGATCGAAACGACATCGGAATGAACACGCATGGCTTTTCCAACAACACCTTTCTGTTCACCGGTGTAGACCTCGACAACATCACCAGGGAGGTATGTAGCTAGAGCGTTGCTGTCCTTGAGACTATGTGCCAGCGCCTTGAGATCAAGGTTCTCAGTTCCATCCTCGGCCCCCGAAGCGAACCTGGTAACCTCTTCGAGAGAGGGGTTTACGTCAGTGACGGTGAGTTGTTGAATCTTGATATCCCTGACTTGGAATCCATTCTCGAACTCCTCATTGTTATATGTCCATGTGCCAGTGGAAGGGTTTCCTTGGATAGCACGAGGGTTACGCTTTCGAGCCTCGATCTCGCTGAAAAGTCGTTGAGGTGGCTTGGGCCCATTGCCGAAGGGTCGCTTGCGCTTGCCATCAGCAGACAAGGCATCGTCTCGCAAGCCATAGTCCAATCGGGGAATGAAGCGAACACGAGCTTCCAGACCGTTCTCAGTTACGTCGATGACTTGAGCAAGATCACCATTGTGCTTCGGGGGTTTTCGAAGACGGACCCAGGCTCCAGGCTCCAGAGTAGGGGTTTTAGAGATGCGAAACAGCTCAGGCATATCCTTGATATCGACAAGAATCATCTTGGAATGAGGATAAACGTTCATCATGCTGTCAAGTCCCTTTAGAATGTCGGTTTGACGTCGGGCTTCAACGTAGACAAAACCCTTCATGACGGATTCGATGCCTCCACGTTCGAACGCAGCAGTGATGGCGAGTTCGTCCTTCGTACCCGCTCGCTCTTCGATGCGCTTCATGATTGAGAAAACGACCTCTCGTTCTTTTCCTTCTTTACATCGGACAGCCCAAATGCTAGGATCATCCACACTAGGGAGGAGCAGTCGCTTGGGAACCACCGATACGTCTCTGAAGCCTTTGCCAGAGCGTCTGTTACCGTATCGTTGTCGCAGAATCTCTGCTTGTTTCTCAGCGTCCATGCTGGAGTCCATGTCTCTGCGGCGATCGAGTTCACGATGTCGTCGGTCATCGTCGATACCGGTTTCCGCGATGTCGTCTGGGTGATCGTGGGTGATGAAGTCTCCTATCTCTTCACCCAGCATCTCGTCGTCTTCACCTTCGTCTTCATCGTCGACCTCAGCTTCGATATCGAAGAAATTGGCGCCTCGCTCCTTTCTGCGCTTTCTGCGATGGCCCTAAAAGGAGTCAGCATCACCCAAGACAAAACAGGCAACAAACGCGCCAGGATCGACTCAAGTCCCCTTACCTGTTGGATGTCCTCATCTTCCTCGTCCTCTTCTTCTTCGTCTTCCTCGTCATCATCGTCGCGACGTCTGCCAGTATCTTCTTCCTCTTCCTCCTCTTCTTCTTCCTCCTCATCGTCATCGGCATGTCGCGATTTAGAGGGTCGCTCATCCTCGTCATCATCATCGTCGCGAGGCGCAGGGCTGCTTCCGCGCTTCACTTTCTGATTGTTGCCATCTTGTTCTTCGTCGGATAGATCGGCGGGCGCAGGGTTGAAATCTTCCTCGTCCTCAGATTCGTCGAAGCGCGAAGGGTCGTGAGAAGACATGGTGGCGAGGGAGCCGCGACACGTAACTTGTCTCTGATAATTGTCTGGGCGCTTGTCGCTCGAATGTGAAAGAATGAAAGAAAGGACAAGTAGCGGCGATGCAGAAAGAGAATATTAAAGAGTATTTCGATGGATGACAAAGATGAACAATGAAAGAAAGTCAAAGCAACTCCGAGTAATGTTAGAGCTCCAGACGGCAAAATGCCGGACCTTGTGCAATGCACTATTTATTGAACAGTGGGTCGCTAATTGTGCAGGTTCACTCGCGCATAGATCACCGCCATGTGATCGAAGACGATATGGATTGATGATTACCTGCTTATGGTTTTATGACTTTTAATATTTGTGTGAGAATGAGGTTGCTCTTTGTGCCCTACATTGCGTGATAATTCAGCTGTACGTATATCCTCACCGAAAGTTGGCCGTGCCTGACAGATTCAAAGTCAATTAATTCTCACGGTAGGAATCCTTCCCAACCGAATCTTGATCAATATATAAGCACTGCAACGACTGGAGAGACGAACCCATACTGGTAGAGCAGTTATGTGACGCACTATCACTGAAAACTCCAAGATGCAAGTACTTACCTCTTGCTGCGCGTTGACAAAGCTACCAATGCTGTGCAATATGGCCTTGGCCATACGTTCATCATCCAGTCTTCATGAAGAGATAGCAGATAGACATCATCAGTTTAGAAATACTTGGAACGTTTTCTCATCATCTATATCTACTCCAACACTAGTCTCCAATAATATATGCGTTCTATACTCCCCCTTTCCCTGCCAGCTAGGCTTTTGAGATCTCATAACCCACGCCTTATCCAAGCAATGCCACAAATTGTTTTCCAAGCCTCTCCACATTTCACAACTCGAGTTATCTGCTTTGGACGGGAGCGCCAATTTCCGTATACGGGTTTGTGTTTCTTTCATACCAATCGAGGCCCTCAACCACCACCACGTTTGATCTTAGCAACTAGAGAATGTCGCAGATGCTGCGAGCCAACTTCCAAAAACCGCCAAAATAATAACTCCAGGCTTTGCAGAATGCAATATACCGTACCCTTAAGTTGTCATTCTACGTGATTCGAACAAGGTTTCTGGAGAACCGTCAGATACCATGCCCTACGTACTACAAATGACACCAGCCTGCCAATGACTGTGCCTTTACATGACTCTTGTTCCCCAGATACCACGTCCTGCGCCAATACCGAGCCACTCGCCGTACTCGGAGTTGGGAAGCTGGGGTACCCAGCCCAAGTTGCCAATCTCATAATCGCATTGCCAGCTAGCAACAGGGCTCCTAGGGTTATCCTGCTGAGGGGTGCCGTTTATGGGCTGGCCGGAGTTGTAAAGATCCCACAAAAGGACCTGGCAGTCGTCACCGCCCGAAGCAAGCATTCCTCGTCGATGAGGCGACCACTCGATGGAGTTGATGTTTCCAGCATGTCCACGCAGCTCGAGCAAGGCCTGACCCGGCTGTCGCACGTCCAGAATGCGAATAGCATTAGAATCTTGAGCAAAAGTGGCAAGAAGATGGGTATCGTGAGGTGAAGTCGCAAGACGGAGTAGCGGCGGAGGATTGGACATCGTTTGCTGAGCCAGTGTTGGACTAACGCGACCACCGTTGGGGTCTGTTTAAGGTCAGTACGAAGTAGAAATTAAATTCTGCACACAGCTTACCTCGCTCTTCCTTGCCTGTAGGCTCGTAGATAATTGTCGAGTGCTCCAGGCTTCGAAGATCAAACATGCGGACGCTACCATCCTGACCACAACTAACAAAAACGTCCACACTTTTGGCGCAGAACCTAACATCGTAAACCTCTTTATCGTGGGCAATGAGCTGAGTCTTGGCCGTGAGTGAGGGGATATCCCAGATGGTACATGTTGTATCTATGCTGGACGTAATGATAAGACTGGGAGAGACGGTGTTCCAATCGAGTGATGTTAGAGGCGCAGTGTGATCCGGTGTCTTGGAGTTGGAGAGTAACGCGAGAGGAGTTAACTTGGTGGTGGCATTGTCGCGGCGGCCGATTGTGCCACTGGGCGTGGAAGGGTTCTCACTAGGAAGAGACCACAATCGCAAGTGGTCACCCGAAGTCGCGAGCAGGTCAGTAGACTGCTTCTGCGACGAAGGCGGCTCCCACAATAGGCGGGTCACAGGGTAAGAGTGGGTAGCTTCGGCAGCTTTGGTGAATTCAAGACTAAACTTGGATGTACCAGGAGTGTAGACATCCTGAGGAGTCGGTGTGATATGACTATCAAGGATTTGAATCTAGAACAGTCAGCGGTTTGACACGCGAATTTGTTGCCTTGCATGACGCACAAAGTTATGTCCATCTTCCAAGTAGCTCCCTACTGCGAGCTTACCAGCACCATTGCCTTGGGCCGGCCATTTGCACCAGTCAAAAGCGTAGATAGCCCAAGGCGCAAGATAATTGCTCGTTCCTGGTTGGGCATTGTTGGCGTCGTAGGCCATGGCAGCTCCAGTGCCATCGGACATGCTCGAATCGGCGCGGGGACGAATATCAGCTAGGCCAAGCGGGGTGTTGGAGATGTTGCGCTGAGATCCTGGAGCATTGTAGCGGGTAGTATCGATTGGTGACATTAGATGCGAAGAGGTAGAACCGCCAGGCGTCGTGGGAGTATATGCATGATAGCTAGAGGAGCCATCGTAGCCAGCGCCTGGGCTGGAGCGGGAGTAGCTGTGAGACATGCTCAGCGGGGGTTTGCTCGCGACTGCGGCGGACGGAGAGCCTGAATATCCGCGTGTAGGTTGGCCGTGCTGCAAGGGGATCTGCAGTGGCTGCTGGGAGTGATGAGGGAGCTGTTGCTGCTGAGCTTGCGACGGCGGCTGGTGAGGGACGGATGAAGCAGCGGGAGAAGATTGCTGCATCGGAGAGGGCAAGTTGGGCGAGGCTGGGGCGCCGCGAGCGGACAGGCCACCGGCGGGTTGGAGAACGTTGGGCACCGAAGTATTGGAAGGGTTCCTATAATGAGAGTTTGAGGGCGAAGAATCGAATTTGATCTGGGGAGGATGTTCGTATTCCTGAGGCGACATGGAGATTGGAGCACCAGTTTGGCTCAAGCCCGACATGTGCAATTCGTCGTGCTGGGGATGGGGTTGAGGGCCGGATCCAGAGCCTGAGCCTGAGACAGAGCCAGAGCCAGAGCCAGCGCGAGGAGCAGACATGGAGCCCACCTGCATTTGACGCAGTGAGGGAGGGAATTGATGTGATTGGCTCATGATTGGATGGTTTGGTTGTTTCTTGGCTGCTCAATGACGGACCTGGCCTGGTCTGGCGTTAGGTTATCAGAAAACTTGACCTTTAGGCTTGAGGAGCCAAAAATAAATAAGCAACACGCTCGCCTAGTCGGTATGACAAGTTGACTCGATGATTTTGTCTCAAATGCTCTGAGATGATCCGGCAAGCCGTACAGCGAGTGGCCTGGCGCCAGGGGCAGAGTAGAATGACTGAACTGCAACAGCAGCCGCAAAGTTGAGACGAGCAAGAAGAACAGCAGAATATGAAACAAGAAGGTTTGAGCGACAATGTTAAGGTAATTGAACGTTGCAGTCAATTAAATCGCGGTGGAGTAATCAACTCTCCCTTACAGTACACCTGGCCTGAGGATGATCGTCGGCAATTGGCCTTTGATAAATTCAAAACGTTAGGCAAATGCTCTACTTCGAGTGTTACTCAAAATGCAAGACTGGGTTGCTGGCGTTTCTGGTGGTTGAAGCAAAGAGGAAACGGAAGTTTTGGTAAGCAAGGAAAGAATGCGACGGGGATATTGCTTGCGCAAACAAGACAAGGTCTGGCTTGGCTCGGCCTTGATCGAGTGAGTATGTTTTGGAGAAGGGAGGGGGTTAACCGGTAGGCTGATGGCTATGGCGAAGATGAGAGAAAAGGTTTCTTCAGTTTGAACACAAGATGCAAGTAGGCTCTGGGAATGCAAAGATAGCATCGTTAGTTATTGGGTTTTCTGCATAAGAATTATTATATGGTACGACGTAATACCTTCAGTATAGCTATAAGTAACAAGTTTGGAACTGCGATTTCCGGTTTACATGTGTTGTAAAGCATTCAACGGATGTGAATTCTGAAACACAAGGTCTCCTGCAACTAAACGGCGTCTGAGGCAGGGCAAATCTATAGTCCTAACGGCTGTACTGTAGAACAACTGTTTGCTTTCTTTCATGCGTGCTGCCATAACTTATGTGTTTGTATTATTTTGCTCCGGCCCTGAAGCATGATTTGAGTACGAGATAGGACCGCCACGCTAGTAAGTAGATACCTAATCTGCAATTCTCTGTGTATGCCCAAGCATCCATTAGTCGATATAGACGTTATATACTACTTGTAACTGGCAGGTATCTTGCGGCAGGCATCATGTATTATAAATGCTCCATCACATGAAGACAAGCCCGTGACGCTGTGGTGGTACAGATCCACTCCCCGCCCTGTGGATCTCAGCAGCTCATGGCAGGTGCACCCCATGTGGGCACATGCCAACCCCAGATAGTGTTCAAGGCTTCCTACGGCCAAGCTCTACCGAAACTTCCTATGATCTTGATACACTCCACGGCTTATAGACTTTACTTGTTCATCACCAGTTGGAAACATCTGCGATACATTTGAATAAATGCAAAGGGTCAAACTTGGACAGCTCTCGCCTTTTCTCACTCCACGCCGCGTCTAACCGACCTCCAACGAATGTTTGCGACAACGTCCAACATTGCGACTACACACACTCGCTCATCAAGGCAGCCATTCGCGATACATAACTGTTTCACGGACGAATATGTCTTCGCCTTCAATGTTTGATCGTATCTCGAGTCCTCGTCAGCGACTGTCCATTCCTTTGCGAACCCCTCCTATTCGAGAAGTCAGCGAGTATGATTTAGACGAGCTCGAACCCAGGAGTGACGACGTTCTCTTCGATCAGGAACCCCCTCGCCCTAGAATTAGAAAGAGCATGCAAACTACATCAACCACATCCACTCGTCGATCTTCCTCACCTGCTTCATGGGACAGCAAACATCGCTATTCCAACTCCCCTCCTCATACCAGATCTAAACCAATCTTTGCAGGACCACCGCCTCCGATCGCATCTTCTATGATGATAAACCAACACCCCTCTCGGCAATCTACTTTGTCAAGTCACGGCGACAATGGAAGAGGTTATGGATTACTTTCAGCCAGCAGATTCGGGTCGAATAGCCCGAGCCAAAAGCAAGTAGACAATCGACCACGCCTCGATTCAATATGGAGAACTTTACAGAGACGAGAAAAGGCTCTTGAACGAGACATCCAACAACTTCTGGATCTCCAAGCGTCAGGCCTGATTGCTGGCAGTGGAGATGGGGGATCCGAAAGTAATTTTGGAAGTGACACAGGGACAGGAGAGAGCACATTTTATTCCACGGCTACGTCCAAGTCTCGTATGATGAACTCGTTGCATATGCCAACACGATCTACACCAGATGGGAATGTTATCCCTGTGAGGCAGCCGGTGTCAAACAAGCCTCGCGGCCTCAAGTCGGCTCGAGTTGGTTTACAACGTTCTATGGCCGCTCTGTCTGAGCTCAAGGCCGAAGAAGGCTTACACTTGAATACCGCACTCGAGCAGAGAAAGGATGCTTTGGCTTATCTTGATAAGATGAGCAAGAGACGGGATGATATTTACTCTGAACTTCATGCGCTGGAAGACGATGAGGAAGAGCCTTTGGGTCAAGAACTCCGATCGTTGGAAGCAGAACAGCATGAACTGGACGTCGATATACAACGCCTCGAAGAAAAGCTAGCTGGAGCAAAGAGGCGACGCAAGTGGGTACGGGAGAAGATGGAAGACGTCAAGGGTCGACGAGAGGCAGGTTTGAGTGGCTACAGGGCAGCTGGCAGAGACGTCGATATGGAAGTCAGAACACTGATGCAAACGCCGCCCATTACGCCGTTGGACATCGATGCTCTTGGCTACAGTGAAAACTCGCGACCGAAAGAAAACATGGATATCTTGCGAGGTACCGAATTTCTACAACTCCGCCCCGAACGCCGTACGGTGGAAATGGCAAGAACATGGTGGCAAGGAGAGATTGTTGCCCTTGAGCATCGCAAGGCGCAAATTTCACAAGATCGTCAAGCTTTGATTGAAGGCTCACAAGTATGGTCTGTTGTCACTGGGCTGGTCGCACAATTTGAGACAAAACTTCGAGAGCTGGTGAAAGCTAGTCAGGCCGGGGATGCCGATGAAGAGCCTCAACAAGCAGCCATGCAAAGTCAGCTGTCTGAAATGGATGACGTCGTTCAAGAGCTACAGACGCGATTACAGCTGGCCGAATCAAAGCACTGGAATCTTCTCATATGCGCAATTGGTGCTGAGCTAGAGGCGTTTGTCGAAGCCAAGGCTGTCCTGAGGGATACCCTTGGGCTCCCTGAACCAGCCGCTGCAGTCGTTTCTCCTGAGCACAATGATTCCGCGGACAAGACAGAGGAAGCGAGTCAAGAGGGACGATCGGAAAGTCACGACGAGAGCGATAACGAAGTTCCTGCCGACTTGCTAGTGTCTCGAATGGAGGATCATGACCATGATCCTCCAGAAAGTCCCCAGCAGCAGAGTGTGGTGTTGAGAAGAGGCAGTGCAGGACATAATGAGCTGCCAGCCGAGTTCTTGACGGAGTTTCACGATCCGATCAAGATTGAATAGGATGCTGAGTTTTTGGCGGTGACAAGGCTTATGAGTAAATAGCGCTTATGAATAATGACCCAAGCAAGAGGCGGATAACCGGGCATGCTTGTTGTATCTTCCAGGAAGATTCACACCGAGGTAGGATAGAAAGTGATAGCTTCCTTAATTCAGTATCGTTGATCCAATTCACATGCATAGTCATATATATCCGAACGCCTATCTGAAATCCAGCGCGTCATGTCTCTCGCGTGTCAGGCAGTCTTTGTCCATGTCTTGCGCCCGTTTGTCAAGTCGTCAATCGAAGCCCGCGGCTGAGTCTGAGTGGAGGTTTTCATGGTATCAATATCTTTGAAGGTGGGAATGCGTCTCGTCGCTCATCGGGTTCGTTCGAAGTACCCACTGGATCCGGCAATCGCAACGGACTGGTCCATAACCCACTCGCCAACACCAAGATATTTATCGATCCATCCGGTGAAATCCTTGTTCTCACCAGCGACTCTGTCGGTCTTGAAGCTGTTTTTGATGATTAGAGATGGGCGGGGGATGCGCGGGTGTTGTAGCTCACGTCAAACCAGTTGATCGCTTCATGCCGGCAAGGAATGCCGAGACTAAGAAATGTTAGCCCATCTAACACGGAAATCCGTCGTACTCAGACAGCGGTGATAGGAGTTGAACTTACAGAGAACAGCGTCAAAAGCATAGTGTGTCAACCGTCCGACCTTTGACCAGAGTCCGAAAGTCAGCAGGTTAAGGAGCTGTGAGGAGTCTTTAGCCACGAGGGCATAGCTCCGGGGGGGGGTTGGGCGATTCAGAAGATACATACCACCATGATGCAGGTCTTTTCAAGATGAGTTGTTGGGATTTAAAAGTCGTCTGGTCGTTCGGTCTGGTCTCGGATTGTACTGTAGGATCTCTCGCGGTGTGCAAGCTCGTGAACGGAGTCGTTGATGATCAACCTTGGCTTAGTCCAGTATCATGCGACACAGCCCGCCTCGGGAAGCAGGCGGAAGTGGAGTCGCCGGCAGCCCGGCGCAGAAAGCTCCGGGGAAGCGCCATATCACGTGCCAGACCAGGCAATTGGGTCTGTTTTGATTGTGGATGTGAAGATGCAAGACATTTTGAGATGCGAACATTTGGTTCAGATATTATTGGTATCAATCCGGCAAAGATAGCTAGGCTGAAGATGGAATAGCTGACACTGGCATGATATTATCACCAGATGGATGTTTACTCGAATCTTTTCGTGTACCTAAATAACTCAATATACTTCGCTTATACAGACTTGACGATCTCAGCGGAAGGTCCAGATACGGAAATGCGCTTGAATCGAACTCAATTAGATCAATGGGGTTCAATTACCATGTTGCATCACAGCACGTTGCAACGTACAGCCGCCGCTAGTCTCGTAGTCGCCGAGTAGAAGCAACCGCTTGTTCGCTCGCATTCCGGCGTTATTACAGGAAACCCACTCACAGCTTTTTTCATCTCAATGTCTGCGTGGGACAGGTTGAGGTCCAGACACGAGAGGGGTTCAAGGGTCTAGAGAGACTTCGCCGAGTGCATCGCCGTGTCTATCCCAAGAAGAGCAATAGGGCATTAGTCAGAGTCAGAGTCAGAGTTAAAGGTCACAGCCCAATGGGTAAAACAACAAATAATCCCTCATCCATGAGGCATAAGATAGCATGGCGGCATATAGCAGCAGCATGCTTGGGTATAGTCAGGATCCTCTTTTTGCGCGCCCCCCGCGCTGCCAAAATTTTGACAACCAGAGTTTACTCACCGAGCTTGGTATCTACCGATATCTGGAACGACATCGTTTCAATGCCGTTAGTCAATGCAATGAGCCGTGTCTGAAACCTCATTCGTGCCTAAAAGGGTGAGGGAGGGGCCGCTTCAAGGTGGGTTTTTGCATTGGTCTATTTTTCTGTTGAAAAGACATGTCGGTCAGCCAAAAGTCGTGTCGAGTTCCAAGACCTGGATGCATTAGTCAGGAGATGGGGGTCTATCTCGAATAGCTGAACCCAGTGGTGATCTCCGCGGCCATGATAGCTCTCCTGTAGGTTCATGGTTAGAGCTAACCTTTGAACTTAGGCTGAACCAACGAAAGCCAAGACAGAAGAACGTTGAGGTTCAGTTTGATAGGTTAAAACGATAGATAAGAATTGCGTTAATTCCCTCGCGTCATAGACATGACCTCTTGTTGAAAGTCATATTAGAAGAACAAACGAAACACTTGTCATGACAATCACACCAAAAATAATTCATCGCCTGCCTATACAGGAAGGGAATTGACCCCTTGAAGCTAAGGTGTATCAAGCGTCGAGGCTCATGAACGCTTTACTTATATACAATAGTAACATAAACCTTGACCCAATCGTAGCAGCATGCCCTGTCAAACAACTGACTGATTGGATTCGAAGCCAAGCAAAGTTTCACAACCGTTGTTGAGGGCGTTACGAAACAAGGTCAGGGCCAATGCTCAAAAAGGAACGAGTAAAGATTTCATTCGTTGAAGAGGGCGCTTCATTGTCTCCAACTCGGGCTGTTGGCACCAGCCAAACGCCCTGTATACAGAGTGACTCAACGATTTGTTCAAGGGACAGTCAGCATTTGAGCGTGGGATTGTCATGGCGTTGTTGCGCGTCTAGAGGCGAAAGAGTGTTGATCATGACTGGGAAAAGATACGCAGCCATTTAGGATTAATGGATTTTGTATGATAACCCACCCTTGAAATATTGGCTAATTTACAAGTCAGTTTAGCAGCTGTTTTTGTTTTGCAGTTCGCCAAACAACAGAGGAGCTGCAGTAGTGGGCGGAGTACTTTGCCCCGAAAGGCCCGGCCGCTATATACAACAATTACTCGATCCCTGCTTGTAAAAGCCACCTAATGATAGCGGGGTCGAGTTTTGGTGGGGGAGAGCTGCGACGTAGGTTCTAGGTATAGAGGGGGGCGACACAACAGCTTTCATGGATGGGACTGTAACAGCACTCGAGAAGCCATGATAACAATATCAAACAAGTTTCTATTTGGAGATTTGTTTAAAACTTGATTATATAGCTATAGCCTTAAATAATACATGTTTTCCTCTAAATTTAGACAACTCTAGTGCGGCAATCTGTAACTGACTTTCATCTTGCACGGGAAGCGGGGTGTCAGAGCTCCCCATAATTTTGAACCAGATCGCCAGAACGAGAGAAGAAAAAAAAAAAGAAAAGAAAAAAAGAGCTCCTCCCTATGGATCTTAACCACGGGCAAAAAGAGAGCTCAGACTGTGAAATCCGCCATCCACATCCATGCTAAGTACATGTGAGGCAAGTACTCCGTAGCGCTACTCCTGGCTTGGCTCCTTACCCCTCCAGTCATGAATGATGGCTGGCAAATTTCTTGGGGAGGTACGCATGTTTGTTGATTGGGGAGGAAAGAGCAAAGTACCCTGAATGAAAGCGGTAGGTGCAGCGTATAGGTAGGAATTTAGTCTTGCCTTGTCTCGGCCGTAGGTTTGCTGTATTTGGTTTCTGCGGCCAATTTTTGTCTTTATTATCATCACCACACCAACTCTACTTTCTCTCCTCTTCCTCTTTCTCTTCCTTCTCATCTCTCAACCTTTCTTGACCTTCGACGTCAAACAGATTTACCTCCACTTACCCCTCTACGCCTCGACCTTTGCGAGCCCCCTCCTTCGTCGAACGTATAATACCAGGAAGAGCGCACGTTCCTCTGCCTCTTCTGATCATATCATCCATTTGGAATATTATCGTACGGTGCAACACTCGTACAGCGATATCCATATCCCTTTGTAAGTCAACATGCTACTGCTGCTGCTTCTGTGCTGCACCTGGATGGAGACGGCTGCTGTGGCTTGGGCCCCGAGATCCCGCTATTCTGCGCTTCTCTGGCAATGGCGATAGGGAAATGTGTGGCAACACCGGTTTTGGCAGATGCATTTCTGGTCTCGCTTCCGGCTGTGCTTCAGAAAGTCGTTTGTTTTCGACCCAGAAATTACCAACCGCCGGATTTGTTCTCGGTTCTTCTGGCCCGATTAGCGACAATCTGACGATTCTCAACGGCCCATCTATTGACCTCATGGGTCATCCTGTGTCCTGTTCACTAGCCAAGCTAGCTGTTTTGCATCGCGCCGAATGCCTCTGCCCACCAAAATACCGCGCCCCATCCCTATCGCCTTTCCCACCACGTCACTTAACGTCAGATACCACATTAGCCCCATGCTTTTCCTACACACGAAAGAGTCTCCGTTGGCCTGCATGACAAGTGTCCGCAGAACAACCTGATATCCCCTGTTATCAGCAGTGCGATCTACACTCGTTCGATCTACTGATATATATATATATATATATTTGGTGGTTGTCTAATCTGTACCACACTTGTTGTCTCTTCACATCTCCATTCCTTCTACAGCCAGAGCTACCCCGCCAAGCTCTTCTCTCACCATCAACTTGCTAACCACGTTCACAATGCCTCAGAAGTCAGAAAACCAAAACAAAAGCATCATGGCTACCACCGCTCAGGACCACCTCGAATTCGGAGGCAAGATCTCATGGCTTGCCTCCCTCGACACCGCTTTCCGACCTGAGCGCAACTACCGCCGCTCCTCCATCATTTGCACCATTGGCCCCAAGACCAATTCTGTTGAGGCTATCAACAAGCTCCGAGACTCCGGTCTTAACGTCGTCCGCATGAACTTTTCTCACGGATCATACGAGTACCACAAGTCTGTCATTGACCATGCTCGTGAGTCCGAGGCCACCCACCCTGGCCGCAACGTCGCCATTGCCCTCGACACCAAGGGTCCCGAGATCCGAACTGGTAACACTCCCAATGATGAGGACATTCCCATCAGCGTCGGACATGAGATGAACATCACCACCGACGATGCTTATGCTACCGCTTCTGACGACAAGAACATGTTAGTTACCCAATAATGATGTATTCCTCCCCTGCTAACTCTCTCAGGTACGTCGACTACAAGAACATCACCAACGTCATCGAGCCCGGCCGTATCATTTACGTCGACGATGGTGTCCTCGCTTTCGATGTCCTCAAGATTGTCGACGAGAAGACTATCCATGTCAGGGCCCGCAACAACGGTGCTATCTGCTCCAAGAAGGGTGTCAATCTGCCCAACACTGATGTTGACCTGCCTGCTCTTTCCGAGAAGGACAAGGCCGATCTGAAGTTCGGTGTCGAGAACAACGTCGACATGGTCTTTGCTTCATTCATCCGCCGCGCCAAGGATATTCACGATATTCGTGAGGTCCTCGGTGAGCAGGGCAAGCGCGTCCAAATTATTGCCAAGATCGAGAACCGACAAGGTCTCAACAACTTCCGCGAGATCCTCGAGGCCACAGACGGTGTCATGGTTGCCCGTGGTGATCTCGGTATCGAGATTCCCGCTGCTGAGGTTTTCGCCGCCCAGAAGAAGCTCATTGCCATGTGCAACCTTGCCGGCAAGCCTGTCATCTGCGCTACTCAGATGCTTGAGTCCATGATCAAGAACCCCCGCCCTACCCGCGCCGAAATCAGCGATGTCGGTAACGCCATTACTGACGGTGCCGACTGTGTCATGCTTTCCGGTGAGACGGCCAAGGGTAGCTACCCCTCCGAGGCCGTCAAGGAGATGCACGAGGCCTGCCTCAAGGCTGAGAACACCATCCCCTATGTCTCCCACTTCGAGGAGATGTGCACTCTCGTCAAGCGCCCTGTCAGCACCGTCGAGTCCTGCGCCATGGCCGCTGTCCGCGCCTCTCTCGACCTTGGTGCCGGTGGTATCATCGTCCTTTCCACCTCCGGCGAGTCGGCCCGCATGCTTTCCAAGTACCGACCCGTCTGCCCTATCTTCATGGTCACCCGAAGCCCCACAACATCTCGATTCGCTCACTTGTACCGTGGCGTGTACCCCTTCTTGTTCCCCGAGCAGAAGCCCGACTTTGCCCAGGTCAACTGGCAGGAGGATGTTGACCGCCGAATCAAGTGGGCTGTCAACAACGCTCTCGAGCTCAACGTTCTGACCCCCGGCGACACCGTCGTCGTTGTCCAGGGCTGGAAGGGCGGCATGGGTAACACCAACACCCTCCGAATTGTCAAGGCCGACCCCGAGCACCTCGGCATTGGCCAGCTTCAGTAAAGGAAAAAAAAAAAGTTTCATAAGATGGATCAGGAGTGATGGTGAATTGTTTAATGCGCAAATTAATGATAGACAGGGCAATGATTGTTTCCAAGGTCAGGGTACTGGATTACGAATAAGTCACGTAAAGAATAAACAGGGCAAGACCCTTTATACCATTCAATTTGGACCATTCAATTTGGACATCTAAGTGATGTAAATCAAGCTGAGTGCATGTAAAGATTCACAAAACATGGTGTGCTATGGGTAAATTACAAGTCGAATTCTTGTGGTATATTATCGGTATGACAGGTACGTATCTTGGTTCATGACCCGCCTTTTAGACTAGGTAACATGTAGACAAGGATTCAAATACTGGACTATAAAAAGGGTCTTCTAGCATGGCCTGAATCTCTTGACTTAGAGACGCATTATGATACCCTGATACTGATGATGCGACGTTATAGAATGAATGACTAGCGTTCTGGTATCCGTGTCAAACCGTGGTGTGATTCTGCTTCAACAGGTTCTGGCATGATGTGTGTGATGTTTCGAGACTTATCTGTCGGCCCTTTGGCTGGGCCCCAAATACCAAGCAAGGGTTAGTAGAGGAGCCTTGTAAAGTGGGCACAACTGCTCGTCATGAGAGATGCCATGATGGGACGAATCTGCCCGTGCTTTCTGGCCAACTGTTTCATACATGCTACATGTTACTCGAGTATCGAGTCAAGTGTTGCCCCGATATTGTTCTGGTATGCGATGGTAAGCAAGGGTATGAATGGTTCTATGCAATGTGGAAATTGAGAAGATGTCGAAGGATTGTTCATACGTGTCAGGGACACGGATAGTGTTGGTGGCATTGCTTGCCTCCTAACGGTCCAACGGGTCGGGTCGAGCCGTGAACGTTGCATTCAGTGGATGGTGAATCAATCTGGCACACACGTTCGTTTGTGTACCTAGTAGTTAGTAGTCAGCAAGATATCTGCCATTCCTATATCATATTGACCATGTCCGTCTTTATTACGGTAGGTAATATGTTGAGACTTGTCAAGTAAGCTTGTGCAATATAAGTTTTGGGGTAGAATGTATGCCACTTGTTGATAACATGAGAAGATAGTCGCCTCAGAGAACAGATGATTAAGTGATTCCACCTCTTGTGTCGCCAGCAGTCAAACGCTCTGCAGGAGTAACCCTTTCATAATCTCAATAACCATGGCCTACAAAATGAAGAACCGCGGGGAAAATGCCCCCCCTTCACAAGCCATCATGGAGCATCTCCGCATGTCCCCCAAAGCGACGGGTATAAACAGGAAATATCACGGACGAGATAGCATCGACTCGGCCGAGACAAAGTCCCTCTGCGACGTCGGATGCCCCTGTCCAATGAAATTAAACAACCCCCATGCGAAAAGACTCTTTGCGAGAAGCCAGGGCTTGTTTAGTCTAGTGCGCATGGGATAGTAAGGTGGGTGTATAGCCCAAAGAGAGGGGATGAAGTGCTTTGACCGAGGTTCGTTGCATTGGAAGAGGGGATCATCAACCGACTGAATCAGATAGGGACGAATTTCCTTGTATGGGCGAATCGAACCCTGGTTGCATTGAATCAGTTCAGGCTATAGCTAGTCATAATAGTAGATAACATACTCAGATGTTTTTTGTCGTCTTCTCTCGAGATCATTCTTATCCTTTCAGCCATCTCGGTTTCCACTTCCCTACCCACACTGGACAATTTGTCTATCATCCGAATGTATTATTTAAACATCAATCAGAATAGCTTCCATACCAAGTCTCATCTTGTCCACACGGGTCAAGTCAAAGTTTGGTTCGATTGGTATCCTCCTGTCTTCACGATAGCCTGTCTTCTCGCCCTACTTTGAGGACGCAACGCACATACCTGAACCCTGATCTTCTCTAGTGGAGAAGGACCATTGAATTGCATTTTACGAATCTTCGCGAAAACCTGGGGAAGTTGAAACTACGCGTTCGGATACACGGAGTTACCCAAAACGGAATTTCCACGACTTTAACCAGACTGTGCTCGAACATTATTCATAGCGGAACCTGTCTCAAAATGAGTATACAAGACGACCAGACTCGTCAAGAGTCTCATCCTCATCATAACCCCCTCACGCGCGAACCGACACGAGAAGAGAAGACCCGTGAGGCCATAGCCGAAGGCCACGATGCCGATATCCCCAGTAATATCAGCTTCATCCCCACCGAAGCGGACGAACATCGTCGAAGAAGCAGTCTCGCCAGTCACAGACGTGTCAGTCATGCAAGCAAAGGAGCAGCTTCTTTGGATCCAGACAAACAAGGCGGTGATGTAAAAGATGAAGAGGAGGGCGTTCTCAGACGCAGAGTGAGAGCGACATCGTCTGGTGGGATGGCGATAAGGATCGGCAGAACCCGTACAACTTTGAGACCTGGAAGAAGGTCCTTAATTGTGTTTTGGTATCGGCCTTGACGTTTGTTACACCATTGGCCTCGTGTAAGTAAGCTTCATCTCATGTCTCAGTCATTGAACTAACCCGATCGATTACCTAGCAATGTTTGCCCCCGGAGTTCCACAGCTCATGGTCGAATTCGGTAGCACAAGCCCTAAACTGGCATCCTTCTGTGTCTCGGTCTATGTACTTGGCTTTGCAGCTATTTGCGCCTTTATCTGAGCTCTATGGACGTCAAATAGTATATCACTGCTGTAACGTCGCCTTCATCGGTAAGCTTTAACCATCTCTCACATGATTACTCTCACTTACAATCCTAAGCCTTTGTCATTGCTTCCGCCAAAGCGCCTACTTTGAGTAGCTTCATTGCCTTCCGTTTCCTCAGCGGCACCTTCGGATCAACGCCCATCACGAATGGTGGCGGTACAATCGCGGACATGATAGTCCAGGAGAAGCGCGGTGCAGCCATGGCCGTCTTCAGTATTGGACCTCTGCTGGGTCCTATTATCGGCCCTGTAGTTGGCGGTGTTGTGACTGATGCTCTAGGCTGGCGCTGGGTGTTCTGGATCATAGCCATCACGTCTGGCGTCTTGTCAACTGTCTTTTTCTTCGCCTCTGAAGAGACCTACGCGCCTGTGATTCTTGCCCGAAAGACGAAGAGACTTCAGAAAGAGACTGGCAACGAACGTCTACGATCTAAACTCGATGATGGGTTGAGTCCAGCGGATTACTTCAAGCGCAGTATCTTGCGGCCGTTCAAGATGCTCGCGTTTTCGCCCATCTGCATCATCTGTGGTGTATACGTCGGTCTCGCTTACGCGTATCTGTATCTTCTCTTCACGAGTCTAACACCTCTCTTCATGCGCATCTACCACTTCAGCACGGTCAACGCTGGTCTCACGTTCCTTGGCTTGGGAGTTGGTAGCTTGATTGGCGTGGGCTACTTTTCCGTCTCAAGCGACAAGTATATGAAGAAGAAAGCAGCAGAAGCTAAAGAGCAGGGCATTGTTGAATTGTCTGAGATAATGAAGCCCGAGTATCGACTGCCACCGCTCAGAATCGGAGCCATTCTGCTTCCTGTCGGATTCTTCATCTATGGCTGGACTGCCGAGTACGAGACACACTGGATTGCACCTATTCTGGGAACATATGTGATCGGAGTGGGCAACCTTGTCATCTTCATGGTAAGTACATCAGACATCTACCTATACAGGCCACAGCTAACATGGTATAGTCTCTGCAAATGTATCTTATCGACACCTTTACCGTCTGCGCAGCTTCAGCTCTTGCCGCCAACGCTGTTATGCGATCCATCGCCGGAGCAGTGCTACCTCTTGCTGGATTGCCCATGTACGACAAGCTTGGTATGGGTTGGGCAAACAGTCTGCTCGGATTCATCGCTGATGCGCTGATTCCTGCGCCATGGTTGTTCATCAAATATGGCGAGCATTTGAGAAAGAAGTTTGAGATTAAGGATTTATAAGGTGGACATTGTCTTAGTCGGAGCAGAGGATATCGCATATTCAACATATTTTCTTTAATGATAACAACAAACTTACACCCGTTCTGAGATTGCCAGCAAGACAAATGTATGAAGGAGTACTTAAATAGCAACTTGCGATGCAGGTCCGCAACAACGCTTAGTTTACAAACGTAACTTGCCTGACTCAACTCTGTAGTTAGATCAACATTTGGACAAGTACTTTAGACTTTAGAGCATCAATTAGAGGAATATTTAGACCAGTACTTCCCTAAGGGTTGTTATTAGTGAACCTCACACGCCAAGGGTAAGTTCACGACGATCACATAGGCACAATGATCTTGGTTCATTCCACTTGTCATCAACATAAATCAATTAATCGCTAAATTGACATTAAATCGGCTGCATCCAATCTTGGCCGTCAAACAAGACAAGTCAAGTCACTAAACATCTCCCTCCATCCCTTACAGGCGGTGTCGGATCTCAAGCTCACCAGGTACCTGATAAGTAGGGACCTTCATCTCAAGGGCCTCCCCAGAGTATCCAAGGTCCTCAGCAACAAGAATAGCACACTTTTCACCAATGAGCAGAGCAGTAGAGTACGTGTTGCATCCCACATTGTCGGGGCAGATGGAAAGATCAGCAACCTTGAGTCCCTTGACGCCGTGGACGTTGAGTCTCTCGTCGAGAACACCGTGCTTGACGATGCTGTTGCCCTCCTTGGGAGCCATGGAGCAGGTTCCAAGGGAGTGCCAGGTAGACTCGGTGTGGCGCCTGACCCATTCTGTGAACAGTTAGTTAGTGACTGCAGCGGAGTGAAGAATTGGATAGACTTACCCTCGACAGCCTTGATATCGTCCTCACTGTACTTGAGCTCCTCACGGATAAGGGCCTTGCTGGAGTTGAGGATGTTGGCAGCTGGTTTGCGGTCTGCTTCGGGGAGAGGAAGAGACCAGCTTCCGTGGCCAATACCAGCAGATACGTTGCCAGGGAGGGCGTATGCCTTGGTGGTCTCGAGGTCGAGATCATGGGCACGAGCAGGGCTATCGTAGGCAAAGAAGGGGTGCTGACAAAGTCAGTAATCAAGGTCAAGTAGTGGGTGAAGTTGACTTACCATGTTCTCGACTTCACCAGCATAGGCGTCCATGCGGCGAGCAGTCTCACGCGACTTGATGTATCCCCAGACCATAGGAACCATGTCTCGGTCATCGTTCATCTAGTCTTGTTAGGACACTCTGAGTGGGTTGGAAACAAGATTGACTTACGAAACCAGTATCAAAGTCAGGAGTATCATAAGGATCAGCACTCTTGATGTGAGTGGAACCACGAGAGAAGGGATACTCGAGGAAATGGAACATGGAGAAGAACTTTCCAGGAGGCCTTTGTCTTGTTAGTCTCTATAAAGCTTGACTCACTAGTGGGACTTACAGGAGCATGTGATCACCGAAGAAACCAGCAACCACAGAGTAGTGCATAACGGGCTTGTCAGGCTTGTCCTTGAAGTAGGTCTGCCATCCCTTGGTAAAGTGGGGAGTGGGCCACTTCTCAAATTCCTTGAGTTCGTCCTGAGTAGGTCGGATCTTGACACCAGCCTCGATACCGTTGGTGGCAAGGGGTCTACAACGCGCAATTAGCAAACCACTCTTTCTATTATCCATCAATCATCTACTCACCCGGTACCCTTCAAAGCCCATTCGTCATATACCCTCTGTGTCTATGGTTAGTTTCTGTCGTTCCTCTGTTAAGAGATATTTCCCCATCTTACCTTTTGAACTTCAGGGTCGCCACGAATAAAGTCGTCGAAACTCTCAGTTTCGGGCTTTGCCCGGTAAACAGAGAAGTACATGTAATGATCCTGGAAGTTCAGGCCAACACCAGGAAGATTGACCTTGGGCTGAACACCGGCAGCGCGAAGCTTCTCGGGGTCGCCGATACCAGAGCGCTGGAGGATCAAAGGCGAGGAAAGAGTGCCACCGCTAACAACGATCTGCTTCCTGGCACGGAAGGTTCTTGTCTGAAGCTGGTTCGGGTGAAGAGGCTTGGTGGGAACGGTCTGGACACCAACGGCACGGCCATTCTCCATGATGATCTTGTCGACCTTTGTGTTGCAAGCCAGATACAAGTTGCTATGCTTAGCACGAGTGGAGTGAATATAGGCATGAGCAGAGTCACTTCGACGGCCAGTGTCTCTGTTGATCCACTTGAGCCAGTGCTCTGCGCCATGGCCGGTGCTGAGATCCTGGAGGTCATCAACGAAGGGGACGCCCTGGGAGTCAGTGGCTCGGAGGAAGTCATCCTTGATGGGGTACGTGTAGTTTCCAAACGAGACCTTGATTGGACCCTCAAATCCGTGGAGTTCTGGGTTGGTAGAGTGACGCTGGTAAGTCTCGTGCTTCTTCATAAGAGGTAGAAGTGACTCGGTATCCCAGCCCTTGGCGTGGAAGTCATCGTCTGTCCACATTAGTCTTTTCCCCCTAAATCAAAATAAGTTTACCTACAGTCCGAGGCACTAGCGCGAGTGTACATCATGAAGTTAATGGAAGAACCGCCTCCGAGGATGTGGGCGCAGGGAACTGTCGCGGATCGACCAGAGAGATGCTTGCTGGGACGCGACTCGTAGAATGAAGCAGTCTTTGAATCAAGCTTCATGTTACGAGGGTAGATTCCTGGCCTGTACACCTGAGAAACTGTTAGTAATGTACCGGAATGCTTAGGGGTTTATTATTGCTTACCCAAGGGTTGTTCAGATTGCTCTCTCCGGCCTCAATAAGCAGAACTTTGAGGTTGTGGTCGAGGTTGGCAAGTCGTCCAGCCACTACGCATCCACAAGAGCCACCGCCGCATACAATGATGTCGAACTCCTCGGGCATCGTGCCCAAGTGGTTCGCATACGATTTGGAAGACGCCATGGTGAAACTTTGTTTGAGGAATGGATGGAGAGATATTCTGCTTGAGAGTGGCCGTTGAAGAACCGGACAACACCAAGCTTATATATACATATATCAAGACATTAAGTAGATCACTACAAACAGGGTATATCGATCTGAACGCAAGCTTAGATGCCGAATGAACGCCGAAGTATGTCTACATGTCCAATGGATGTTGGCAAAGCATCATCAACATCTGCGAACCCCTCTCGATGAAGATTGCGGGCACCAATAGGCAAATGCATCATCAAGTCATCTGAAGTAATAGCACTGTGGGTAATGGTTCCATTGCCTGTCAATCTGCTCTTGGGGGTATACGACGTGGTCGTGATATTCTTGGGAGGAGCTGTTGCTTGGCCTGCATATCCAGAATATCATTTGCTTTGCCGCTTGGCTTTCGGGTTAAAGATACCCGGGGGTTTCATATATTATTCTATTAAGAGTAATTCGATATGAAAACTAAAAGTCTTTAGGGGTCTTGGTTTTCAATTGACCAAGTGACAGAATCAATTGATGTTGTCGAGTTCCGTGATATCCGGATTTCAAATTCTTGATACTCAACAACCAACTCACAGACAATGCACAGACGTTTTGCTGACTTGCAAATGGATATCCGATCTTCAATCTGATCCCCCTCACCGTATAAGTAAAGTAAAGAAAAACAAGGACTCTGTCTGGTCTGCCTGCATGTGCATATACATACTGTACAATGTAGTCACCTCGATCGGTCAATTTCCAAACTTCCTTTGTCCCGAGGCAGGCAAATCCATTGATGATCAACAACCAACCAGCCAAACTCTTGAGCCAAGACTTGTTGCTGTTGCATGTCAGATTACGACGTTTCCCCAGCTTTTACGGGTGTTGACTTGTCAAAGCTACCCTTGTCAGACACGACACCACCAGACAACCTACCTAGAGGATAGATAGAACAATTCAGCTATTCTCTCTTCTATCTGACCCAACCTCAGACTGTTTATTTCCTGTATCCCAAGTTAAGAACCCCCAAACATTGAACCCACATGTGTCTTGTTCCCGGGCAAATAGGATCGTCGCCTACTACACCCGGACCCTCCCATTGATGTGCACTACCCCAGAGAGACTAAACTAGACAGCTTCAAAAAGTGCGGGGAAAGACCAGGCCAAGCAGAAACGAGGAGGTCAAAGTCCTCATAAAGTTTCGGCATTGACGTTTACGAGACGACGATGAACAAAGAGAGACTAGTTTTGCAGCTTCGCTTACAGGAAGAGGGTTACTTTAGATAACTTCCCCGCAATCTAACCATTGTTGTCTTTGAATTCACAACTTATATCGGTGTCTATTTCTGACGTTCTACCAGATTGATGTATCACATCTCAGGCAGTAAAGGAAATACGGGTCCAAAAAGACAAAAAAAGAGACATAAAAAACATACAACAGCGGGGATTAGCTGGTCGTCACCGACCCAACTACTAATCCGCCCCTTACCAGCTTATCTATGGGCTGTCTCTTAAACAA